>BQNB010167651.1:0-13972 GCA_026074375.1 Tanacetum coccineum
AGGTAGTCTTGATAAAGGAAAAGATCAAAGAGGCGAGAGATCGTCAAAAGAGCTATGCTAATAATAGGCGTAAGCCACTAGAGTTTGAGGTTGGGGATCGAGTGTTACTGAAAGTGTCGCCATGGAAAGGCATAATACGTTTTGGAAAGAAAGTATGTAGGACCATTTGAAATCCTTAAAAGGATTGACCCTGTAGCTTATCAGTTAATATTGCCCGAAGAGTTGAGTAGCGTGCACGACACATTTCATGTGTCAAATTTGAAGAAGTGTTTACGGATGCAAATCTGCATGTGCCACTAGACGAGATCAAGATTGACAAAACCCTTCATTTTGTTAAGGAACCCGTAGAAATTATGGACTGTGAGGTTAAGTGTTTGAAACGTAGTAAGATTCCAATCCTTAAAATTTGTTAGAATTCAAAGCTTGGCCCTGAGTTCATGTAGGAACGTGAGGACCATATGAAAGCTAAGTATCCCCGATTGTTGGTGACTATGTTGTTGAACCTACTAGTTGAATTTTGGGATGAAATTTCCTTAAGGAAGGGATATTGTGACAACCGTGACTTGAGCAGGTTAGTCAAACCTTTATAGTTGACTAAAGTATTTATATGTGTTATAATTGTAAGCTAATGTGATCTTAAATGTGTCTTTGATATCAATCCATGATGCGTGTTCATCTTATTATGATTGAGTTGTGGTTTTAGTTGATATTTCATTTCGTTCACATTTTGTGACTATGGAAATGATAGCATGATTGTATGCGTTATCGTGTTATTTGGTGAATAATTGTAGTATAAGCGTAAAGAGAATATATTGTATTCCTAGAGATGAATTAAGTGTAGTATTTAAATTAGTTAAGCATTAGTCTTTCTAAATTAGGAAAGTAATATATGAAATGAAATTTATAAATAGTAAGTATATAACTAGTTTTTATTTAAAAGGTTTACTAAATTAATAAAAGGTTTTTATAAAAATAACAAAATAAGGGTAATTATACATTTAGTAATAATTAATAAAAAAAATTTTAAAGGGGTGTTTTGTTCGGCCGAATGAAGGAAAAGGGAAAAAAAAAAAAAAAAAAAAAAAAACTAATTTGACTACATTAGGAAACTATGGTATTTATAAATACAAAAATCAAGGAAAACCCCTAAATCCACTTTTTCTCTCCCTTCCTCTCTCTTGGTCGGAAACCCTTAGAAGAAATAATTTTCATTATCAAGAGTCATGGTGGTGATTCAAGTGTAAATCAGGTAAAGGTTTTAGGTTCTTCATCACGTTTTGTTTAATCTTCTTATATTAGTATCTTTATTAATGGATAAAATTAGGATTTAAAATTTTTTGTTAAATTAATTAATATAAAAAATATATGGGTGTGTTCGTGATTAGATTGTAGGAGGCATAGTGGTGTAATCGTTTAGGTCTAGCAACGCGTTAATTTGAAAGTTAGGGTTTGGCAGAATTTTAGGACATGTTGATCGAATGATATCTCATTGATAAAAACGAGTTATGATATGAATCTTATGCCTAAACTTAAGTTAAGAGAGTCTAGTTTTCAAAAAATTTAGCCCCGAAAGGTTTTGAGGCCGGGAAGTTAGTCAAATATTTTTTACAAGAAAAATTGTCGAAATAGTAAATTCGGGTCAGATTTGGGTCTGATTTCGGGGAGTAAAACCCCTACTTAGAAGTGGAGTCATGGCATAAAAAAAATCAAAGATCATATTTTATGTGTTTATTAACTTCAGCTCAAAGCACAAGTCCTAAAACATTGTCTAAGTATTTTTAGAAAAATCAAACCTTTTGGTGTGCGTTCAGATCCGAATTTGAGTACATTGTGATGTTGAATTTTTTATAAAATAGTTAGGCTCATTATTTTTTTTTCTAAAAAATCACAGTAGTTCATAACCCATTGAGAAGGTAGGTAATGAAAGGGAGAAAGCTAATTTGATGATTTAGTATTTTATTTGTAATCATAAAGTGATTACAAAATTCTGCCGAAACGCTGGAAAACTTGAATAAATGAATTAAGGGTATTAGGGTATAAGTGAGATACGGGAAGTGTGTTTGATAACGCTCCAAATATACATAAAATATCCCTCAAAATACATTAAATATATATGTTAACGCATGAAATATTGCAAAGTTTGCTTGTTTGTTGTGTAATATTCATTTCAGGACCAAAAGTGACGAAAAGGACTAACGATGCAAAGAAATCCAGTTAAATGCACTAACGGTCGTTACAAGAAGAATCTAGAAGATAATCCAAGGAGGAATTAATGAACGTGGCAAAAGTGTGGCGCACAATTTCTTTTGTGCGGCGTACTTCAAAACGAAGTAAATGCCATTTATTTAAACACCAAGTGCGGTGCACAATTTCTTAAGTGCAGCGCACTTTCCTGACAGTTACTCCCAAATCATAAATGATTGCAATGATTATGCAACTCTTCACTCCCCCTAATTCAGCAACTGATGACCCATCCTCAGCTATAAATAAGACACTAATTTTAGAGCAAATCATCCCATTCTCATCTTTCAATCATCAATCATCAATTCTAAGTTGTTTTAGTAGTTCTTAGGAGGTTTTGAAGGTTAGCTATCACCTTCATCACTTTCCAAGTAGAGAAGGAAGTAAAATCTCAGGAAGTTGGAGTTGCTAGTGTTACTATAATTAATTGTCACTTTATTCTTGGAAGGTATTGTAAGATTTGGAACCTCTACTCTTTGATTTTGGTATGAACATGTATCTATCCTTTGATAATATGAAAGTTAGATTTATCATGATTATTATATGTGTAGTTATTATGATTGTTGAGTAGATTAACATGTTTGGTTAGGAGCTACATGATTATTATGGATCAAACTTGACTTTTGAATGAACTTTTGATATGAATAATATAAGCTTGATGCTTTTGAACTTGGATTCTTTAATATTTGTTTGATCACACTTATCCCGGATATAGGTCGAAAGACTCCGGTCAAGTGATTGATTTCTAAGTTGTTTGTCTACGACAACTAGACCTTAGTCTTGTGAGGATTGGCTAAGTAAACAAACATTAAGCCAAGAACAAAAGGGTTTAACGCTAAACCACATGTTTAAAGAACTTGGTTTTTTAGCAAGTTTATATTAACTCATTATCAATCACGATTACACTTAAAGCATTTTAATAATAAGAGATATAGGCCGAAAGGGTTTTTCATTATGAATAATAGATAATCTTTTTAAGTAACTAAACATTCTTAAATCGATTATAATTTCATTCGTGAATCATTCATCTACTCAAGTTTATCCATAATGTTGCTTGTTCCTTAACCAAATATGTCCTTTATATCTTGAATTTAGTTATTATCTTTAGATCCGTGGCAGTCTATAAGATAACCCTTTTTTGTAATATTATTGACTTTTTCTAAGAATACCCAATCCCGTGGAACGACCTGGTCTTACCTAAAATTATTATACTACATACGTGGTTATACTTTTACCCGTGTTGTTTCTGGTCTATCAACCGGTAATTCTAGGCTTATAAATTTAAAAGCTTTGTACACATCAAATTTTTTGGCGCCGTTGCTGGGGATTGTTTTTATTCTTGAATTAGTCATTATAATTTTACAAACCAAAAATTTTCAAACTCGCCGTACAGTTTTCTGGCAAACTGACCAAAATTTCTTCAGAAAGTGCGCCGCACAAATCATTTGTGCGCCGGTTTTTCTACAATCAGAAAGTTCGTCTGTACTTATTAACTAGTACGTCGCACTACTGCCACTTTTTAAAACATAACCGTATAGAAGAAAAACACCAAACCCCAAACCATAAACTGTAATTTGACTATTTTGGAAATGTGGAATTTATTCCTTGTATTCATAATTGTCAACATCTTGTATTATAGCATATTGTGCATTAAAATGAAAAAAAATCAAAAAGAACTATTTTATGCATTGCTTGTTTAAATTCCAAATTATTTAGTTTGTTTATTTGTTGCTGTTGTAGCATTTTTGTGTTTTTGATTTACATGCAAAATAAAAATAGAAATAATTTTTTTAAAAGAATTAAGAAAAATTATAAAAACCATATGATGATAAATATGTTTAAAAACCTGATAATTGCTATGTTCAATAGATATTTAGGAAATTTAAAAAATAATAAAAATAAAAATACTAAAATTAAAAATTATAAAAACTTTAAAACTTATAAAGTACGCCACACTTCTTTTGAAGTGCGCCGCACTTTCTTGCCTGAAATCAAACATAATGATTATTTCTCCGTTTTTGAACAAAAGTTGTTTGCATTGAAAAATTTGATCTGTTTATTAATAATTTGTAAGTGTAAAAAGCAATTGTTATTTGTTTTGACTAACCCACTAATAGTTGTTTTAATGATGTTTTATTCTACAAGAATTATGGACCCAAATTTAAGTCTCAAAAAGATTTGCTTAGGAGACGATGCGATCGTAATCTCGAGTGACAAAGTTGAAGGATCAGGAGATTGGAATTCTTCGGAATATCAAGACACGGCTGGTAGTAAAGGAAAGAAAGTCATGAACGCATTCAGTTTCTACAGGATGGAGACAGATGAGAATTCTGTGAGCTGGTTTTACATTGCACCATGCTTCGTGAATGGTTTAGAAGCATATGATGGTGAAGTTAACTTAGCATTTGATGAAAACCTAATATCGAATGAATTTGTGGTTAAGTTGTGTTTGGACTATGAGGTGAAGAAAGGAAAAAGTGAGTAGAAAGACTCATTGTTGCTTTTTGAGGGAGAGTCTCTACTTAGTGAAGTTCATCATAAACCCTGAGGAGATGATTTTGAGCAATGGATGAGTCATTTTGGGAAGATCATTCCTGAGACTAGCTAAAGGAGTTGTTGATTTTTTTGGTATACGGGGTGAATTATTTATCCCGATCCGGATCCATTTTAAGGTTGATTATGAGGAACAGGAAAAACCTTAGGACGTGTGGTATCAATTACTTGATTTCAATATTGATGATGTGCCAAAGTTTGGAGAAGAACTTCCTCCATTTGTATGCAAGATGGGGAAGAGCAACCGTAACAAAAAAAGAGCAATAGAGAACCTTAATCTATTGTATCAAGACATTGGGTCGTCTTCATCAGTTGGGAGACATTTAACTCAAGAAGAGGCGGAAAAAGAGGCATTGGCAATCAGGATCAGCCAAAAAGAGAGGCGTGTAATCGAGACAATGGCCTACCATGACAAATATAAGAAGATACTCGATGAGATCTGGAAAGATAAGGTAGAATTAGATGGAAAGACTGTGAAAGAAGATGAAGAAGCGAGTACACGATTAATGGTGACAGCATTGAGGAGATAAGATCGATCATGGTGCTTTCATATTTCCTATCAGGTTAGAGGGGAAAGTTAACGAAAATGCATTAGCAGATACTGGGTCGGACATAAACACCATGCCTTATCGAATCTTTGAAACATTAGGAAGAGAAGATATGAAGAAGATTGATAGGGGAATCACAATGATAAACCATACCCAGGCGGAAGCTATGGGAAAACTCTTAATGTCTTTAGTCAAAGTAGGTGTGTACTACCAGATGCAAAATTTCCTTATTCCTAGATATACAATCAACCGTTGTGAGCACCAATAGTGGTTTTGTCGAGGGATTTCCTCTATACGATGGGTAGCATACTTAACACCCAGAGAGACTTTTCTCAACCTTTGATGGAGTCTGTCATCAAACCTTCCGAGCTGCGAGATTCGATGTTCTAACAACAACTGAGAGTGATAGTGATGGATGAG
Source organism: Tanacetum coccineum (assembly GCA_026074375.1). NCBI lineage: Eukaryota > Viridiplantae > Streptophyta > Magnoliopsida > Asterales > Asteraceae > Tanacetum > Tanacetum coccineum. The sequence goes on from BQNB010167651.1 coordinate 5,763, forward strand.
GTAGGATATGTGTTCAAGAGAAAAAATAAAGTTGGAACACTGATATATGTACCGAAGCCTGCTCCATATCTAAATTTGTACCAATCCGGAAGCATCGATCATAAGCCATATACAAACAGTAACTAAACCTGTTCTAGAAAATTTGTGTTTGGAATGAAAGCAGTTGTTTCTTGATTCTTTACCCGTGCCATTTAAAACATGTCAACTGGATACCTGATCATAAGGGATGTACACTAATGAAAAAAGAAGCAACAGGACAATGGCGTACGGAAATAAGACTAACTGATCCATATGGGAACATCTATCTACAAGGCTTTACAATAAAGAAAACGGACCAAAAATTATCGAAGTATCACAAGTTGAGTGATATCATGTCACTCAACTAGTTTATGGAATAAAAGTACGAGATTAACTTGGAATAAAAGAGTAGCTATATACTCCCGTTTTACTTTTTATGTTATCTTTTAAAATTTAAATTCATATGCTATAAATCCATTAATGATAACATTTTGATGTTCGGTTTATTAATCCAATATATTATTAATATTAAGTTAATTGAATGGATTGAGTTTATCGTTTGCGTATTAATGTAAAGTTTGTGTAAAAAAAAAATCTACTAAAAGGTCGAAGTACGCGCATGTAACACCCCCAAAATGGGTCGCAGCGGAATATGGGTTTGGGAGCGTTACTTCATAATAACATTGCACAAGATATAAGAACGACCTCTAATTGTGTCGTTTGAAAATGATACATTGGATTTAATAAAATACTTGATACAAAAGCACCCTGCTTTAACTTGTTCATCCTTAAAAAATGTGAAGATTTTACTTCCTGAATAATATCCCCAAAATGCAATGCACTTGAATCTTTATAGCCTGATTCAAAATTGAGGACCAACTAGGTTTCCTTGTACCTGTGAAATACTGAGAAAAAACATGCTTAAAATGGTCAACATAAAGTTGGTGAATTCATAGGTTTGTAAAAATGTATGAGTGTAGGACCATAGCAATTGTTTAGAGTGTGTATTGCATGGTATACAATATCCAAAACAGTAAGTATTGCATGGTATACAATATTCAAAATAGTAAGTATTGCATGAAATACAATATCCAAAACAGTAAGTATTGCATGGTATACAATATTCAAAACAGTAAGTATTGCATGGTATACAATATCCAAAACAGTAAGTATTGCATGGTATGCAATATCCAAAACAAGAAGTATTTCAAAGTTACTTGCGTCCAATTGTAAAACAAAGCATGTTCTCACCCCAAAAATATATTTAAAACCAGTAAAACATGGGGCTATGAACTCACCTTGAGTTAACGAAATCAGAAATCTTAAATTTTTAACTGATTGGCGTCTCTACTACGCCGAATTCAACCTAAATAATCATAGGTCGTATAAGTACTAAGTACTTTGATTAACTAGTGTCATATATAATCCTACATAGCTCATCGCCATCTATTAGTTTTAGTGAAAACATATTTATAAGGTTAAAACACTTATAAATATCCCATTCGTAAAATCAACGTAACTTCTTCGTTTTAAGTCCGTTTCTCGCGTTTCTTTCGCCCACGTTTTCGTATTAAGATGATATATAAAAATATCACATTTTTATATTTTGGAACCTACTGGCGAACAGTACTTTTTACTGTTCACAACGTTTTATAAATTACCGTAAACCCGTAAATGTGATAACTTACTCGTTTTAATCCCGATTTTAGCGATTCTTTTGAGTACGTCTTTGTAATTGAAGGAGGTATATAAAATGTCACATTTTATAATTTTGGGTCTGCTGATGAATAGTGACTTTTACTATTCATAGTTTATAAAAATTATTTTTATAAAGTTTTATTATCGTAAACTCGCGTAATTCATAACTCCTTCGTTATTAATCGAAAAATTATGATTCAAGATGTTTTGAAATCTTAAAAATATTACTAGCTGTTTTAAAAATATATTTGTATATTTATGGATGTGGAATAGTAATTTGCTTTTTTATAATTTAGGTTATATGCGTTTAATTTACGTATTTAACTTAAAAACTACGCCTTATTTTATATTATTTAATTCGGGTTTTCGGAGTTCTCTAACATGCCACGATCCATTGTGGCATGTAGTATCCATCTCAAAGTGTCTAACCTACTGTTTTACACACGAAAATTTCACAGCCACCTTTACAATCATAGGTGTAATCATTTTTATACTCTATTTAATATACTTTTCAACTTAATAATTACCACAAGTCTTTTATAACCTTATATATCATATGTCATACATATAATAGTGTCCATAAGTCCAAATGGTGTCCAGGTTTCAAGAGAACAAAGGTCCTTTAAATCTCATTTTAACACAAACTTATTAAGAAACCCTAATTTTAACAAGTTTACAAATGAACTTTTTATACATTAATCAACATGTTACCATACTTATAAACCCATTATATTATGATTTTATCAACTACACAACATGTATAAAGTGTTGGAAAATCATTAACATAAGTAGAAATACATTTCACAATATTCAAGAGTGCCATTAATGGTGATTTTGCTTTATTTTTTATATTTTACACAATAAATGATTAAAAGTAAAGACATACGAGATTTTAGTTAACTTGATATGATGTATGGTAGAGGACTACAATATCTAAAACCCTTGTTTAGATAAACAACCCAAGTTACAAGCTTTCAAAACCTAAATCAAACTAGAAACCCTAATCTTTCAATATCATGCTAAACTTTCTTAATCACCATCAAGCTTCTAAACCTTTTTGATAACTTGAGATGTTCTAGATACTTGTATACGTGGTGAATTAAATTGTATGGATTGTTTATAGAAAAAGGGGTGTTTGCCATGGCTATATAGAAGGAAAAAGGAAAGAAAAGATAATTTTTGTAAGTGTTTTGCATGTGTGTTTTTCCTAAAAAGTGGTAAGTGTATATATGATATAAGGCTAGTCAAGGATATGTTTACTTGGTCAAGGGACACCATGAGGGTCTTAGGGAAGTCATTGGTCTTTGTCTTTGGTCAAAGAAACAAGTAAAGGTTAGGATTAATGGTGTAGTGTAGTACAAGACCAAGTTGGTGATTTTTGATGCACTTTTCTTGGTATATCACTAGAATTTCGGCCATAGCATGATATATATGATAATATTATGTAACTTTTATGCATTGGGTATAAAAGTGGGTATTTGTCGGGAATCTCATTGTTGAAGTAATCTTATTGAAATAACGGATGTGAGCATGTGGATCCTCTTTATCATGTCCGAAAAACTGTTTGTTTTGAACAAGATTGATCAAACCATGCTTTAACTCAAAGTTAGCATTGATTTCGGGAATTACAATTGCATCCTCGTAACCCTCGGTGGGTGCTTGGAGCAATTGTGCCATAGTCCGGTTATCAGCCATCGGAACTAATGGAGGATTAACAAAAGGTTTTCTAAATGAAATGGTTGAACAACATCCTGTTGGCTTTGTTGTTGACGGTTACGGTTGCGGGTTTGAGAACGAGTGCGCATGCACAAGGTAGAAAAAGAAAATTTAAACTAAATTTAAACTAATTTTTTTTTTATTAAAAACAAACTAAATTAACGGATAACGAGAAGACAACTTAAACCAAATAATCAAATTTACTTCACGGTAGCTCTTAAAAATTTTACTTTTTAAGGTGAGCCGTTCTTCGTAAATGACACAAATGACAAGTTTTAAAATCTTTGATTCGAGTGGGGAACTTATTATGATAATACCTCAATTGAAGGTATTATTTGTTGGTGTTCTTTTACCAACTTTGTGTATGTGATTTCTTTTTAAGGACAATTTTTTATATTTTTGATTTTTTTTATATGATAACTATACTAAAAAGAAAAGAAAAATATTTTTTACTTTTTATATTTTTTATTTTTTTTGGGTTTTTTGATTTTTATAACAAAAATATAACTTTCGTAAACAAAAGGATCTTCAAATCAAAATCAACAAACGTAAACGAATGAATCTTAATCACAAATCCCCGGCAGCGGCGCCAAAAATTTGATACGCGTAAAATATATAATATAATACTATGGAAAATTACCAATTTACCCTTGAGGACAAAGGTGAAAAGGAAACTGTTCAATAAGATATATAATATAATACTATGGAAAATTACCAATTTACCCTTGAGGACAAAGGTGAAAAGGAAACTGTTCAATAAGATATATAATATAATATAATACGTATCTTAACCGGGAAGTATGATTCCCCGGGTCGTTTCCCCAACGACTTGTGAAATTGAGACCACGTTTGATGCTTGGACAATGATTTGAATAAGAGAAAAGAGGGATTTGATTATCTATAACTACTAATTAAAAACAACAATTAAAATAAACAAACAAAAGCAATTAAGCACTTAAACTAATTAACGGGAGCAAATAAAACGCGACAAATAAGCAAATAAGACAAAATTAAACCTTAAAATGCAAACTAAATTACTAAACCTAAAATAAGATAAAAGAAAATTTTTAGAAAAAGAAAATTATTTTTTTTTTGATTATTTTTTAATTTATTATGAATAAAAACTAATTTAATCTAATTAAATCCTAGAAAATAGCAAATTAAGTCCTAAAAATTCTAAAAAATGATTTTTAAACTTNATTATATATCATATTGCCATAATTACTTTATACATCATTTTGCCATATCATATTTTGCATCATACTTATTTTCTCGGCATTGCACGCACTTAGCATGGTTTCATATAAAGAGATTTATATAAACTTTTGCTTGTGCAGGTTATGGCAGCTTCTGTTATTCCTATTTTGTAGGATTCATCTGAGGAGAGTGTGGGTTCTCATGCCTCATGAGTGATTCTTTTCGGCGCTATTCCTGCCATTATCCCTGTTATCCCTGTGGTTCTTGCTGAGGTTCCCATTGTACCTACTGATCCCTTAGTTGCACCGGAGGTGGGAGCAGTTTCTATCACCTCACTTGCCGGAGTGCTTGATTTGGTGGATTATTCATCTTCTTCTGGTTCTGATCTATCGGAGGATTCCTTACCCCTAGTACCAGAGTTAGCATTGGTTTCACCCTTCTTGTGTTCTGATGACTCGGAGGCGGACAGTGAGTCCGAGCCTACTGAGTAGAGACCCGAGAGGCATAAGTCTCTTACCGCTCATGATGCTATGGTTTCAAGGTGGAGGGACAGGGTCACATCTGGGCTATCCTCACCGTCAGGATCATCATCTCATGACACATTTGCACCATCATCTGAGTTTCTCGTTGCTCCTGTTGTTGCCCCACCCGGGATTCATCGACGGCCAGCGATTCTTGTCCGACCCGGTGAGGCTATCCTTTTTGGTCGACCTTACCGCACCCATCCTAATGGGCCACGTAAGTTCTTGACTGCAAGGAAGAGAGTTGGACCTTTTCCAGCTCGTAGACTTGCATGGAGATGTGTATCTCATCGTTCATCGGATCGTCATTCTTCACCAGACTTTACTTCAGACTCGTCTTCTTTTGGTTCATCTTCGGATTCTTCATTGGATACTTCTTCAGGTTTACCTTCAAATTCATTGTCAGACACATCATCAATTCATTCTTTAGGGTTCGATGCATAAGGTCAGACTAATTTACGACCATCGACTAGAGTTGCATCATCTAGGTTGGTTTATCTCCCAGTTATGACTCCACGATACAGTGAGGCGTTTAGACGTTAGAGGTCTACACCATTGTCTACTCCTTACCCACCGACGACATCAGAGTCATCCCTAGATTCATCTTCTGAGAGGTCATTGGATTCATCTTCACTTTCTGCTAGACCATCTCGCAAGAGATGCAGATCCCCTACTACTTCAGTACCGTCATCTACTCTTGTTTCGAGATCGATAGCCCCTACTCATGCTGATCTTTTACCACCTCGCAAGAGGTTCTGAGATTCATACTCACCCGAGGATAGCAGAGATGAGCATATGGAGATTGATACTGTTGACGCAGAGGCTGTTGCAAATTTAGGTATTGGTGATAGAGTTGGAGCTCATACTAAGGATGGTATAGGTATGGGAGTTGAGATTGCTGTTAGTGATATTAGGGAGGACGAGGAGGAGTTTAAGGCAGAGGCCAGTACGGGAGGCACGATGGAGATCGATGTAGATCCATTGGTTACTGGTGGTATTTCTGAGTCCACTAGAGGATATGCTCCTGATCTTGAGGGTACTCTTTATGATATAGTTCACCACATGTCGGAGGTTCCTCTTGACAGGATTACTGAGTTTGAGACTGCTCAGAGATAGTTGGAGGCTGGTCAATTGATGGCTAGCGGAGAGAGAGCTGGTTTGACTGATAGGATTAGGAGGTTAGGATGGGAGAACCTAAGGGTTCGAGCTTTGTTGTGTATCGAGAGAGATCGGGTTGACAGTCTTCGCCATCACATGGGTTGATTCTAATCGAATTCGATTCTAATATATATATATATATATATGAAATCTTATTCTACTATTCCATCGTGTATTCATCTTTAATACGATATTGTTATTTATTCGTTTTGGCAAAATGTGTTGTTATTATATTTTATTTCATATTATGTATTTAATTCTCGTTATAAGTCGCCGTAGATCGTTTCGAATCTCATCATGTGCTATGTCTTGTTTTTAGGACATGACTATCACACGTTTCGAAATGACCCCTGAACCAATCGAAGAGCTCATTGCCCAGCGAGTGGCTGAGTGCAGATGCAAACTACTACGAGGCATACCCTGTGCTGCAAACGCACCTCCTGGCCCGAAAGTCAAAGCCAAAATGGCAGTGACGGCGATAATGGAAATGGTGGAAATGGAAATGGTGGAAATGGGAATGGAAACCATGGAGATGGAGGAAACAATGGAAATGGAAATCCAAATGAGAATGGTAGAGGTTCTATGCCAGTTGCTCGCGTGTGTACCTATCAAGACTTCGTGAAGTGTCAACCGCTTAACTTCAAAGGGACTGAAGGAGTTGTTGGTTTGACAAGATGGTATGAAAAGATAGAAACAGTGTTCCACATCAGCAATTGTCTAGAGGTGTATCAAGTTAAGTATGCCACTTGCACTTTGCTAGATAGTGCATTAACTTGGTGGAATTCACACAAAAGGATAATTGGAGTTGATGTTGCGTTTGCTATGACATGGAGAGATCTTATGAAGTTGATGACGGAAGTGTATTGTCTAAGGAACGAGATACAGAAAATGGAAACTGAACTGTGGAACTTGACTGTAAAGAATAATGATTTGGCTGCTTATACTCAGAGATTTCAAGAGTTGACCATGTTGTGTACTAGAATGGTTCCAGGAGAAGAAGACCGAATTGAGAGGTATGTTGGAGGTCTCCCTGACAACATTCAAGGGAATGTGATGTCTGCTGAACCAACGAGACTCTAGGATGCAATTCGGTTGGCTAATAGTTTGAAGGACCAAAAGTTAAAAGGTTATGCAATTAGGAGTGCTAAGAACAAAAGAAAGTTTGAGAGCAATCAAAGAGACAACCATACATAAAAACCCCAGTTCAAGAGGCAGAATGTTAGAGGATTAAATGTGACAGAGCCTAGACGGCTGGTGGTAATGAAGGTCGGGTTTATGTTAGACCTTACCCTATATGCAACAAGTGCAAGTTACACCATGTCGGGCCATGCCCTGTAAAGTGTAGAATTTGTGGAAAGATTGGTCATTTGACCAGGGATTGTAAGCCCGCGGTTCCCGCGGCAGTTAATCAGAGGGCCTCGGTGGTGAATCAAAGGAGTGCCACATGTTTTAAATGTGGAAGGCAAGGGAATTTTAAGAAGGATTGCCCTAAACTGAAGAATCAGAACCATGGAAACAAGCCTGATATTCCTGAAGCTAGAGGGAAAGCTTATGCTATTGGTGAAGGAGATGCAACCCCGGGATCCAACGTTGTCATGGGTACGTTTCTTCTCAACAACCATTATGCTTCTGTATTATTTGATTTGGGTGCCGATCGAAGTTTCGTATCGACTACTTTTAGTACCTTGCTTGATATAATCCCCGATACCTTAGACGTTAGTTATGCTGTCAAATTTGCCGACGAAAGGATATTGAAACAAATATTATACTTAGAGGTTGTACCATAGGATTATTAGGTCATCCGTTCAACATTGATTTAATGCCCGTAGAGCAAGGTAGTTTTGACGTCATCATCGGTATGGATTGGCTATCGAATAATCATGCGGTGATTGTCTGTGACGA
>BQNB010167652.1:0-11490 GCA_026074375.1 Tanacetum coccineum
CACTATAATCATAAGTGCCTCCTTTCACACGTGTAATTACTTCCAAGACTACGCATTCCAATCATAATTCACATATAAGCACATATTCCACATTGCACATCTTAAAACACTCCAACTTAATACATAAAGGATGCTCCATCAAATAACTACTTACTTATATCAAAATAAAATCAAAACGACAAAAAGGAACAAATGTCTCGCAACAATTCCCAAAATACAAAATATCCGAAAGAAATAATCAATAACAACATGACGAGGTAACGGAAATGATAAACTTATGTTGGGCCTCGCTTGGGTTTGACTTTGCCTTCGCAAGAATTACTCGACTCCGCAGGTCCAGCCCTATTACGCGTATCCGACAAACGATCAACTATCCTATCTCCTTTGGTTCCACAAGAGGCTCCTCTTATGGATCCTTATAACGCTTAAGCGCAGTTGGGAAAACAGTTCCCCAACGAGACTTCCTATGGGTGGGGGAAAACATAGCAAAAATACTAAGAAAGTAATATATATCATATCAGATAATGGTAAACAAAATAACTAAATGAAAACTTAACAAAATAGAAAAATATAAGCTATGCAATATAGTGGGGAAGCATAACAGTTATAGCATTAAACACTTAAGCCCTAAATGCATCTACATGAAGGACCCCTAGGTTATAGTCTAGGCTCAACACCTACTTCTCTATAAACCAACGGCTCTGTAAATTCTGTCACACCCCGCCAAGGCAGAAACACAAGGCGCGACGAGAAAGGGAATCATCACAACACATTGACGTCTATAAGAGAAACTAAAACATGCATAAAATACAAGGTATAGACACGCAGTGTCATGAAAATACCCAAACACATCAACAAAATCCAAAAGGTGTCTGACATTGAAATAAAGGCATTTCATGCTACGTAATGAATGCAAAAACATTGCTACATTATCAAAGCAATCAAATAACATTCATCATCTTAATCAATAACGAATTCTAGTAACTAAACTCTCGCCCAGCTGCCTACGGTCCATCTAGCCACTTTTCCTAACTTTAATCTCATCCTGCTGAATACCTGAAATTGATGCTTATACGTCAACACAATGGTTGGTGAGAAACATAGGTTTTCAGACACACATAATCAATCCGTTTCAAAAACAATTTAACCAATTCCTGCTATTATAAAACAATACGCTTGCACGGCAATTATGCTAACTAACATGCAATTTAATCAAACCAAACACTCAAACACCAAGCAAACAACCTCAATCGCTCTTGGATTATACCAAATCTCTTTCCCTCTAGCTCAGGCCATGGATACCCGCAAGTAACCCTCCTGACTAGGCCACACATCAATATCACATCGCATAACATGTAGCACATAACGCATATCAGTCACATAATAGTCCATGCATTTACACTAACACACAATTACAGGAATTCAAAACATATTTCAACACTTGCATCATTTCCATCCCAGTTAAAAACTTTTTAATAAAGCTGGTGGTCTATCGTCAATCTACTGAATGCTTATAAACGCAGCAATCCAAATCCTTCACGCAACGATACAAAAAATATAAACACGGTTTCACACGACCAACCTAAAGCTCTATAGTAATGTAACCACACATATGATAGTTGTTTAAGGGGATGTTTTACCAATCATGGGTCACCCCGAAACCATGCCCAACTTTAACCACTTCATTAACTCAATTACACTAGTTTCTACTATTTGTTTCAAAAATGTGGCATAATTTTAGTGTAATTGAGCCTCTTAAAAACCCTTACTTACTTTTACTTCACAAATTATACCAAAATCACCTAAGTTCAGTTTTGAGTTTCTAACTACCTTGTGATTCCATGATATACACCGTTGAAAACTATCCCATAGAAATTTCAAAACTTCAAAACTATCCCAATTCGGATCTGATTGCACACTAAAATGTATGGCCCTAAATACCATACTTAGACTTAACAGTCAGAGGATATCATTAAGGGGTCTTTATATAAAAATATAGATCTTAATCAATGTTAATCACTGTAGATTGACTAACCTTAATTCCACTTTTAAGTTAGGGTTTTACCCTCCTAAACATGACCTAATTCTGACCCGTATTTACTGTTTTGACAACTTTTCTTGTAACCAATAATTAACCAACTTCCAGAACTCCAAATCAATCGAGGCTGGACTTTTTGAAAAATAGACTCTTTGAACTACAATTTAGGCACTGGAATCATATCAAAACACGTTTTTAACATCTAGATATCATCAGTTGAACACAGCCCTAAATTCTGCTCAACTCTAAATCATGAATTAAAGCGATCTAACTCTAACCACTTACACCCATATGATCCTAATTAAACCCTAAACGTTCTAGCATGATTAAAACATCCTTAATTACAGAAGTTTTTAAAACCCTAATGATCCATCATATTAATTGTTACATGATTTAAAGAAATATTAAACAAAAGCTTAATTGAAACATACCTAAACCTTGATTCTTAAAACACTAATTCACCAACTAGTTCTTGATTTTTTTAAAAAATCTTCTTTTTTTTCTTCGTCTTGATGGTTTCGGCGATCAAAGGGAAAAGGGGAGAGAAAAAGTGATTTAAGGTTTTATTAATTTGGTATTTATACTAATAGAATCCTAATTGATATCAAACTTTATTTCCTTTTTTTCTTTCTTCTAAAACCGGCCGAACACCCCTTTTATATATTTTTTAAAATTTTTTTATTTAATTATCTATTTACTAATTATCTTCATTACCTTAAGTTTTCATAAAAACCTAAGCTAATTTGGGTAAACCTTTTTACATAAACGCAACTTACTAAACCTTCTAAAAATAACTTTTCATTTTACATTTTACTTTCTATATTTAGAAAGTCTACCCTAATTCACTAAATTTCACTCACTTAACTTATTTCCATCATAATATTTTTCCCATAAACGCTTAACACAAAATCTTCCAACTATTGACGTAGCAATGCATGCTATACGTCACTACTTTTCCATTATCACTATTCATGAACAAATAGAATACTTATCACTAAACATAAATGCACTCAAAATGAGATGATCATACACCTCAAAATGATATCATGCACCTATTCAAACTACTTAGCACACATAAATTACACATATCACACAAGAATCACACAAAATGAACTCTTAGCCATTTCTAAAGGTATCACTAACCTAATTAAATCATGGTTGTTACAAAAAAATTAGACTTGGAGCCGAAGGTCGATGCCATGATGAGGAACTTTTTGTTGTAAGTCCTTGAAACGAGTCCATGCTTCGGATACAGATTCTTCATGATGTTGTTGGAACATCAGGATATCATTATGGAGTTTTACGGTCCTTCTCGGTGGAAAGAATTGAGAAAGGAAACGAGTAGTAAGATCATCCCATGTGGTGATGGATCCTGCTGGAAGACGTTCAATCCAGTTGCTAGCTTGATCGCGAAGGGAAAATTAAAATAAACGCAGGTGCGTTCTTTCTCTATTTTCACCGTCAAGGTCAAGTGAGTCCACAAGTTTTAAGAAATCCTTGAGGTGTTGGTTTGGATCCTCGGACCGAAGTAAATACTCGTTTTCTATTTAAAGAGCTGTAGAATTTTTGGAAATTTTCCCAATAATGATGAATTATTTTTGAACATTTTTGGAAAATTTTTCGTATAAAATCCGTTTCTCGCCCCCCACTCTCGACCTCTATGTAACCCCTCGAACAAAGACCATAGTCTATTTAAAGATTTCTTGGATTTGTTCGAGCGTTCGAATTTTTTGAAAATATTTTTCCATTTAAATGACAAAACTGATTCTGATTTTATTTCCAGCATTTTGAAAAAATTTGTTTAACTCGAGCATGTTTGATAAACACATTTTGAGAAAAATTGCTCGAGTTAAGGAAAATTAATCTTTTAAGGACAAAATGTACTTTTTGACGTACATTTTCCTTTTTAGAAAGCGCGAGTTGTGTAGCAAAATATACATAAGTCATATTCTTGAGTTACAAAACTTTGAATGTTTTGAATTTTTAAACTCAAGACCAAAAAGACTTATCTTTTCGTTGTTAAGGATAACTGCACTGAAGCGTACAATTTCCTTTTCTTTATGGACAGGGTTGTTATCTAATATTTAATAACAAGCCATAAGAAAATTTGAGATGACATGTTTTAAAATGTTTTAAACTTTCAGTCGAACTTTATCTACAATCCTGTGTCATTGTTAAATGACATTTCTAAGGTCGTAAATATTATCGATTCTAAAAGATATGTCGAGAAGATTTTTTATAGTTTTTTGAAAAATTTTCTGATTTTATATTTTGATTTTAAAATTTTTATATTTTTGTATTTTTTTTAAAATAAAATATTTTTGTTGTTTTTTATTTTTTAAACTAATCTACTTATCATACATAGGATACATAAACTAAACCGTGTTACTCTTCATCTGAGTCTACAAGACATTTAAGCTCTTCTGGTGTGATGCTTTGCATACCGAGCCGTTTGATCAGGAATTTGAAGCGTTCTCTTGCTAGTGCTTTAGTGAAGATATCCGCTAGCTGATAATTGGTCTTAACAAAGTATAACTCAACAACCCCGTTTTCAACTTGCTCTTTGATAAAGTGGTAGCAAACATCGATGTGTTTTGTCCTAGAGTATTGCACAGTGTTCCAAGATAAGGCAATGGCGCTTTGGGAGTCCGAGTACAAAGGAATCTTGTTGTAATCAAATTCGTAGTCAGTTAACTAAGACCGCATCCATAGAATCTGTACATAGCAACCGGACAAGGAGATATATTTAGCTTCAATTAAAGATATCGCAATACACTTTTATTTCTTAGACGACCAACTTAGAAGCTTTTCTCCTAGAAATTGTGCACTACCCGATGTACTTTTCCTTGAATCTTGGCAACCTACATGATCATCGTCTGTAAAAGCTGGTAGATTAAAACCACTATCCTTCGGATACCACAACCCATATTAATGGGTCATTTTAGGTACCGAAAGATCCGTTTTACCGCAGATAAGTGCTTTTCGGTAGGCTTTGCCTGGTATCGGGCACACATGAAGACGACAATCACTAGGTCATGGCGACTGGCTGTGAGGTACATAAGGGATTCGACCATTCCTCTATAACGAGTATGGTCAACTGGAGTCCCGTTTGGATCCTCATCCAGTTTTGACTGTCCCACCATGGGGATGTCAATAGCATCACATTGGTTCAAACCATACTTTTTGAGCATTTCAAGAGCATATTTAAATTGATTAATGAAGATGCCTCTAGGACTTTGTGAAATTTGAAGTCCAAGAAAAAATGATATTTGTCCCATCATTGACATCTTAAAACGTTTGCTCATTAATTTTGCAAATTTATCACAAAAGATTGGATTAGTGGAAGCAAAATTTATGTCGTCAACATAGATTTGTACTAGTATGAGATCATTTCCTTCCTTTTGAGTAAACAACGTCGGATCGACTACACCTTTGACAAAATTCTGGCTGAGGAGGAATTTGAAGAGTAGGTGATACTATGCGCGAGGAGCTTGTTTCAATATATAAAGTGCTTTCTTCAACCACATGATTCATATTTTCTTGATTGACGAACCATTCTGGTTGACTTACGTACACCTCTTCCTTTAAAATCCCATTCAGAAATGCCGTCTTCACATCCATTTGAAATACTACCATATTCTTGTGTGCAGCGTATGCTAAGAATATTCTGATAGCTTCAATGCGAGCGACAGGTGCAAACGATTCTTCAAAGTCGATCCCCTCTTCCTGACGATAACCTTTTCGCGATTAACCGAGCTTTATTTTTTAGAACACCGCCATATTCATCAAGTTTCACTTTGAAGATCCACTTTAAACTGATAATCATTGCTTTTTCTCATCTTACTAATTCTCATACTTCAAGCCGCTCAAATTCATGGATTTCCTCTTGCATGGCTTTAATCTTACAAGATTCTTCCCTTGCTTCTTTATAATTCTTCGGCTCTTCTTTAGCTAAGAACGCATGGAAATAACACCATAAACATCGGTAGAAAGTTGACGTCTTATAGAAACAGGTTTTGATGGATCACCAATGATTGTTACTAACGGATGATCTTTTGTCCATCTTTTTGTGTAAATTAGAGGTTGTTGGAAAGTGTGCATGTTTGAAGTATCAATGATCCTTGATGATGACTCAGCTGATCTAGTGTTTGGAGGAGCAAATGGATTGGTAAAAGTGTCACTGTTAAACTCTGCAACTTCTTCATTTGGTTTAACATTTGTAGAATTGAGTGAATAGATTATTGCTTTAATGTTTGGTGAAGTACTTAGAGAGGGAGCATCTTTATCTATAGAAGTAGAAGAAGAAGACGCACCGGTTGTATATGGGGAAGGTAGATTTGCAGTAGAAATGGGGTTAGATGCAACACTTAGATTCTTAAAGTATTCATCGAAAATGGGTTGAAACAAAAAATCATAGTCTTTCTTTGTAGGAGGTTTAGTTGATGTTGACGCAACCTAGTTAAGCACGAGTCCTGAACTAATGTGTCAAGAAGTCAACCCATGAAGATCGAGTCCTAAACCGTGTTGTTCAGAAGCCATTTGAGCAAGTTCATCAAATTATACGTTCATTGTTTTCATTATTTGTCTGGTCCTTTTGTTTTAGATCCGGAACGCCTTCTTGGTTGGTGAATAACCGATGAAGATTCCAATATCTGCTGATGACATCAAATTACGTTACATTTATACCATCATTTATCCCGATTAAATTATCCACTTTTATATAATTACTGCAAGAATCGTTACTTAATTGCTTAAAGTTTTAAATTGCAGTAATTACAGAGTAATTTGTGAAGACATGTTAAAGGCGCACTTTTTGAAGCTTGAACGATAATATTTAAAGATTGCTTATTTCTACCTAATACGCCATATCTAGGAAAGAAGATATGGCGTATCAGCGTCTGGACTACACAAGAAAACGCGCATTCTTAATTCCCAATACGGCGTATCCTAGTTCCTTCATTAGCCGTATCCAGCTGGATAGACATTTATAGATTTGGTGAATAAATATAATTTGGGAAGATATATCTAATTGATTATAAACTTAGCGCGCACTCCAAGGAAAACACCCCTATACGCCGTATTGACCTCATTCAATACGGCGTATCTAGTCTTTTTCAGACACTATAAATAGAAGACTCAAAAACGAGTTTTCAGTGTGCAAAATCATATTCTCTATACCATACACATAAAAGATGATTTCTAAATAGAAGAAGAGTATCCAAAGGTCAAGCATCGATCACGATTCCACAAAAGACACCGTGTAATTCCTATACAACTTTTAATTATTTATTTTTTGGTATCGTTCAGTAAAACGTTTAGTTTACCTTGGTTATTTGATCACGCTTGTATAATTACAATGGTTATGGGCTAATACCCTTGGGTATTAGCCATCTTAATGAAGATTTAATGTTTGGTTTGTTTTAAACTCGATTTCTTAATTTATCGTTGAAAGTTTAATTATGTTTATCACATGATACTTGTCTACGTGTTTGAATATGTGACCTATCATTCAAACTGGTCTATTATTCCGAACAAGTGAAACTAGATACTGGGATAAAGCTTCTCCATACCGTGTTTATATTCTTGGGACCAAGAGGATCACAAATAAGTTCTATCTTTGTTTTTAAATTATGAGCTTAGTTGGACCGGCAGGTGACTGTATGTTTCAACAGTATGTTTTTAATTAGATGATAAAGACTTGTATATGAACTACCATAATATAAAATACCGTCAAACAATAAGTGAGTAAAGTCCCAATGGGCTATGGTTTAACAAGATCACCATTGCTTTAATCCCTAGATAGATTATAATTAAACTAAAGGAAGCTTTCTGTGAATAACGTTAATTGTGATAGGATTCAATGTGTCCTAGTCTTAGGATGATGTCCGCCTATGTCCTTAAGAATGTTATGCCACTTCAAAGATAAGAAATCATTGTACTAACCAAATGAACCTTGCATTTAATCGGATTATATGGCTAATACAGTTTTCTACCATTTGGCGTTACCGCTCTTTTATCTTCGATTTGTTTCTTGCTTGTTTATTGTGTTTAGAATTATTATTTCACCACGAAACCTGTGCCATGTTTCTCAGACTAAAATCCCCCCGATTATGAGTAGAACTTGGTTTAGCATAGTTTAATAAGTACTTAGAAATTTACCTAATAGATTAATTAAAATACTGATAGAGTATAAGGTTAACGACTTCGCTCTTAGTGTTCGACACCTTACTTACCACGAAACTCCACCCGATCAGGTACACTTCCCGTTAAAGTGTTGTTTTAGGATAAGTCGGCTAAATATAAATTTAAAACTTAGTAATCAATAAATTGACCCTACACGACAGCACATCATGTTTTTGGCGCCGCTGCCTAGGAGTGAAAAAGTTTAACCTTTAATTTTATTGGTATTTCTAACCATTAGCTTAGAAAAATTTAATTAGCATAATTAATTTATTTGTATTTAGTTTAATTATGTGTTTAAATTCCAACATTATTTAATTGTTTTCTAAGTATCCTGTTCTGATAGATCAATTTATACGCCGATCACCGGTTAGATACGACGTATCAACCCTTCTACTTAGAACATCGTATAGATTGAGCAGTCTAAATAACGTAATCTGTTCTTCAAACAATACGAACGTATTCTGTAAAATCATACGGCGTACTGACCTTAGCGGCAGACTCTTACAAACGTTTTCAATTAATTAAATATAGGCGTATTAGATCATACTAATACAGTAACAATGTAATTTTTTCGTATTCGGTTTGTCCAGTTTTTATGCGTTCTCCAATTCCCTTGAGGGCAATCCTACTGAATCAAATTGTGGCTATTTCTAGAAACCGTTTGACAAAGAAATAGAATCACATGACAAAAACCGAATGAATATATCTCCGTTACCCAAAAGAACTTCATCTCTAATGATAACAAGGGAAGAATGATCGAGAAAATTTTTGTCGAGATACAAGGAGCGTTTTTGGTAAAGATACGTGATAATACTTTCAAAGGGACAATTGGAGAAAACGCATTTGAACACATTAATAATTTTCTCAAAGTAGTTGGGCCACTCAAAATAAATGGGTAAGTCAGGACCGATTTAGGGTAGACGTCTTCCTTCTATCGTCGACTCGCAGGTGCCGCAAGTGAATGGTTTAAAAAGGATTGTTGATGACATCAAATAACATTATATTTATACCATCATTTATCCTGAATAAATTATCCACTTTTATATAATTATCGTAAGAATCGTTACTTAATTGCTTAAATTTGTAAATTGTAGTAACTACAGAGTGATTTGTGAAGACATGCTAAAATGCGCACTTTTTAGAGCTTAAACGATGATATTTAAAGATTGCTTAATTCTGCCTAATACACCGTATCCATAAAAAGTGATACGGTATATCATCGCCTGGACTTCACAAGAAAACGCGTATTCTCACTTCCTAATACGGCGTTTCCATGTTTCCCTATACGCCTTATACAGCTGGATAACTATTCAGAGATTTGGTGAATAATTATAATTTAGGAAGTTATATCAGATTGATTATAAACTTATGCGCACGCAACTCCCAAGGAAAGATACCCCAATAACGCCATAGTGACCCTAGCTCAATACGGCATATCTCCAGTCTTTTTCAGACACTATATATAGAAGACTCAAAAACAACTTTTCAGTGTGCAAAATCATATTCTCTATACCATACACATAAAATATGATTTTCTGAAGAAAAGAAGTGCAACCAAAGGTCAAGAATCGATTACGATTCCATAGAAGACTCCGTGTGATTCCTATACTCCTTGTAATGGACAATAATTTTTGTATCGTTCGGTAAAATCGTTTTAGTTTACCTTGGTTATTTGATCACGTTTGTATAATTAAAATGGTTATGGGCTAATACCTGAGGGTATTAGCCATCTTAATGAAGGTTTAATGTTTGGTTTGTTTTAAATTCGATTTCTTAATTTATCGTTGAAAGTTTAATTATGTTTATCACATGATACTTGTCTACGTGTTTGAATATGCGACCTATCATTCAACTGGGTCTAGTTACGCCTAACAAGTAAACTAGATACTAGGATAGCTCTCCATATCGTGTTTTATATTACTGGACCAATATGATCATGAATAATGTTCTATCTTTATCTTTAAATTAAGAGCTTAGTTTGAACGTGTTGATCCCTTCTTGACAGATTCCTTACTTAGCTTTAAGCTTAGTTATATTGGGATAATCCAAGAAAACTATAATAGAAACTAGATTAAGATATCAGAAACGATGCGGAATCTAGTTTAAAATATCCGAAGAAAAAGAAACAATGAAACATAAAAACTAGGATTCTTTTACTAAACTTTCAATATATTGAATACTATTTTGAGTTACAAAATAGCTATGAATACTAACTATGATTACTATGCAAAAATTGATATGTAAAAAACTGATATCTAGATCTATGTCGTAGGGTTTCTTTTATACATTAAAGAAACCCTAATGGGCTTACAAAACGCGTCAAGTGATTATGATCTTTTCTATAAGTAAACATAATCTCTTACACAAATAAGTTTATACATATCTTCTTTACAAATAATTGATACTTATCTTCATAAGTATTCTTTTTCTTCAAATAACCTTTATATCTTCTCTGATATGTATTTGATCTCATCTTTGACAGTATTAATCTTTCTAGCAGTTGTAATTACTTAGCAGTTGTAACTGAGCACAAGCAGCATTAACTACTTAGAAGTTTACTCTAGCAGTACTAACATACACTAACAATACTAACTTTAGTACTAGCAGTAGTAACTTTAAGAATCATCTTGAAGTCTTTTAAACCTAACAATCCTCCCCTAAACTTGATGTTCATCATCTGAATCTTCAAGTTTCATTAAAAGTCTTCACCATCACCAGGAGGATGAATTCAAACACTTCATTGACCCTTTTCCTGCTTTGTCATGAGCTTGAGTAGTTGATAACACATCTCATTCCAATGATCAGCTTGAAGCTTCTTGTTCAGCATGTTTAAGATTGTTATTAGTGTAAGGGGATATCTTTTCTCAACTAACATAAAGATATGTAGATTTCTAAACCTTACAAAGTGCACTCCACATTTATCAAACAACTTCCAAATAGTCACTTTGTACCTTTTTAGATTTCTCTATACATCACTTTTAATGTCAGGTTTAAACATTACTTTCAAATCTCCCCATAACACTCTTTCATATTCATCAACTGGCATGTTTATTCCATGTTATTCTTTGACTAACTTCTAGTTCCAAAGAGTTTCTAAGTCTTCTCTGTCAATACCCTGAAGCATCCTAATCATTGATGAATATCTTTTTAAACTTCCATTAGCTCTTATCAAGTGATAGAATCCCTTCTTTCCTTCTTTAACAATCTTATATTCAACAATTATTGGAGGTTTTGTGGCTAGAGGTATAGCATCAATTGCTATTTCCTCT
>BQNB010167654.1:0-13972 GCA_026074375.1 Tanacetum coccineum
GAGTTGTTTGGGTTTTAGAGAGTCATTGGAAAGAGATATAGATGGTACTGAAGAACTCTTGTTGCCAGACTTGCTCATTCTTTGGGTGACAAAAGTTAGTACCAATAGTGCAACGTTAGTACTGATGGGCAAAGATAGTACCGCTATAAAGCCATTGAAGAAAATACCGCCAAAGGTCTAAAGTGTAAATTGTAACGGTTTCTTTGCTTTTGGGTTTGTCCAACCTATATAAACCCATCTCAATTGCAAAATTTACTCACGTAATCTCTCTTAATCGCTCTCTTCTAACAAACCCTAATCTGCTCATCACCGACGATCATAAATTCTACACCTATGGTTGTTCTTGAATCTTGTGGTCCTAAGCACAACATGGTCGCCTTCTTAGAAAAGACTGATGGGAATGCTGAATTTCATGAGATCATAGATTTCCTTACACGCATCTCAATTCACTATGCTCTCACTGTAAGTCCCGTTGTCTCTACTACGTTTGTTGAACAGTTTTGGATGACTGCTAAATCCAAAACAATCAACAATGTTAGGTAAATTACTGCCACAATTGTTGGCAAGCCTGTCTCAATCTCAGAAGCATCAATTAGAAGTGATCTTCAATTTAATAATTCTGCTGGGATTGATGTGTTACCAAACCAGGCTATATTTGATACCATTCAATTGATAGGGTATGAGGGAGATTTGAATATACTTACTTTTAATAAAGGACTCTTCTCTCCTCAATGGAAATTTTTGTTTCATACCATCATCCACTGTTTAAGCTCAAAAAGCACATCTTGGGATCAAATACCTACTAATATTGCAACTGCTGTAATATGTTTGGCCACTCATCAAGTTTATAACTTTTCAAAACTAATTTTTGATGGTATGATGAGGCATTTGGATGCAAAGAAGAAGTTCGTCATGTACCCAAGGTTTATTCCAGTATTTTTGACTAACCAACTCAAGAATGTGCCTGTCCCCTTAGACCACTTCCCTATTAATGCCTTGACTACTAAGGTTTTCTCTTTTATGGTTAAAAAGGGTAAAAAAATTTCTAGGAATGTGACCCCTTTATTTCCTTCTATGCTGGCTCAACCAACAGAGGATGAAGGTGCAGTTTCAGAAAGACCATCTGAAACCCAACCCACACCTTCTCCTACTCACCCAAGTGAAGACCAGTCTGAGCCACAGCCTGACCCATTCCTCAGACCTTCTTCTTCTAACCCAATTCCTGATTCCATTCCAGAAGGCTCTGGTGGGAATCATGGAGGTCAGTCATCCAGTGATAGATCCCTATCAGGGAATGAGGATGGCCTGACACTCCAAAGTGTATATGATCTTTGTGTTTCTTTGTGTACACAGGTTACAACTCAAGCTGCACAAATTAAAGATTTGAAGGCTCAGATCAAGCAGCTAAAGAAGAAGGCTAAACCTGTTATCTCACACCATAATGCTTGGATCAAGAGTGTCTCCATGAAGAAAAGATTGGCAAGGAAGAAGTCTTTGAAGACAAAGTTGATGCAGAAGGAGTCTGTATCCAAACAGGGGAGGAAACCTGCCAAATCTGAACCAACAGTGCATAAAGATCTAGCTTTTGATGATGATGTGGATGTTAATGATGCAATAGATTATATGGAGACAGATGCTTACATGCAAAAGGGAGTTAGTACTGAAGATCAAGTTAGTACCGTCAAGCCAGATGAAGATATTGACAAGCTAAAAGTTAGTACTGACAAGCCTGAAGTTAGTACCGCTAAGCCAAAAGAAGTAGAAGTTAGTACCGACAAGCTTGATGAAGGTACTGTTGAGCCAACAAGATGGAACTTCAATGAAGTACTGGCTCCTAAACAACTGTTTTCTAGAATGATGAACCATTGCTGAGTTTTTGGTATCTATGAGCCAAAATAAGGCTAAACAAAAAGGTGTTGAGATCAAAGATGCTGAAGATTCAGATAGATCAAGGGCTACATTAACAAGATTAGTACTTACATTGAAGCCTCTTCCTAAAATTAATCCTAAAGACAAAGGCAAGAAAGTACTTGAGGAAGAAGCTGAGTCAGATGCTGAGTCAGAGGGAGTTGATGAAGCTGAAAGAAAGTTTGATCAGCTTGCTAAGGATGAAGAAATAGCCAGAAAGGTGCAAGAGGATTAGGAAGCAGAAGAGGAAATGAAAAAGTTAGCTGAGGAAGAAGCTACAAAGGCTGCTCTTATACAAGATTTTGATGATATTCAGGCTAGAATTGAAGCTGATAGACTTCTAGCTGCAAGGCTTCAAGAGGAAGAGAGAGAAACATTTATAGTTAAAGAGAGAGCCAAATTTCTTTATGATACTATTGCTGCTCAAAGGAGGTTCCTTGCTCAACAAAGAGCTGCTGCAATCAGAAGCAGACCACCAACAAGAACTCAGCTAAGAAACCAAATGATGACCTATCTGAAGCATGTAGGAGGAAAGAAGCATGCTGATTTGAAGAACAAGAACTTTGAAGAAATACAAGTTCTGTATAAAGAGGTTAAAAGGTCTGATAAAAACTTTATTGCTATTGGTTCTGCTGAGGATGAGAGACAGATTAAGGAGATGAATGAAGAATCTAAAGACCCTAAAAAGAAGAGATTAAAGAAGAGGGTTGTTAATATAAAACTCCAAAGGAAGAAGACACAGTAAAGGTACCTACTGAACAAGAAGTGACAGAGCAGGGTACAAAGAAAAGAAAAAGTGGTCATGTGAAGATGATTGCTAGGAAAAGGCCAAGACCACAGCCAGATGATGATAGTGATGATGAACACAAAAAATGTCTAAGGATTGTTACATTTGATAGTACCATAGATAGTGAGATTAGGAGACAAAAATCTTTGTTTCTAAGTTTGCACAAGGTTTATCATCACCAGATTGGGATTACCTGTTGTCTCCAAGTTAATGGGCACATTAGGGCATTTACCAATATAATGAGGTACTAACATATTTTTTATAGGCAAGGATTTGGAAGGATATTGTTCATTTAAAATATTTGGTGATGAAACAGTACGCAGAAATCACACCAGAATATTGAGTTGATTCTTTAGGGAACTTGAAGATTATGAAGAATCCTTAACAGAAGAAAATGATCAAGGTGATTGCCTGGAACAATTCAACAAAGATTGAGAGATTGTACAGTTGGAGACTGGGTATGAAGCTTGTAGAGTTTGCATACTAGAGCTTAAGGATGGGATAAGCCATCTACAATGCTAGTTATAAAGAAGGAACCCACTCTCATAAGGAATGTTTGCAAAAATGCTTGATTTGGGATTGGATGTTGAAGGAGGAAGTAACCTACTGCCTGCAGCTACATTTAGTAAGATTCATTAAGCAACAGCTTAATGAAGAGTAATGCTGTGAATGGAAGTGAGAAGGGTTTGGGTGTTGGCTAACCACCACACAACAAATGGTCTTTAATTCACCATGTCTAACAGACATCAAGAATTGACTAGTCCAGAAGCAAATGGCTTCTGGTAAAGACTTCTCAAATCCGTTTATGGTTGACAATTTACCAAAAATTATATGGTTCTCAACTCACCTTGCTTCACAGTGAAGAGTTGGCTAGTCCAGGATCAAACAGTTCCTGGTAAAGACTAATCAAATCTGTTGATAGCTGATAGTTTGCTAAAAACTATATGGTTATCAGTGCACCATGTTATGGCAATGAAGCATTGACTAGTCCAAAAGCAAACGGCTTTTGGTAAAGACAAATCAAATCCGTTGATAGTTGATAGTTTACTCAAAACTATAAGGTTATCAATTCACCTTGTTGTTTACAATGAAGAATTGGCTATCCTAGAGCAAACGGCTACTGGTAAAGGAATATCAAATCCGTTAATGGCTGGTAGTTTGCCAAAAACTACAAAGCCAACTTAGTTGGATGTTGCTGTGTTGCTGAGAAGATATGTTGCTGATAAAAATGGATAGCTGAAGATGTCAAAATTATCAAAGATCAGATCAAGATTTGACAGAGTGTTTGGATACATCCTCCTGGTCTACAAGATGTTTACACTAAAGAAACAAAAGTTTAAACAAGTTCCACATCATGTTTAGGGGAGGGATTGTTAGGATTAAGCATTCCTGACTTAGTACCTTTAGTTATATTAGTCATTTTGTTAAGTACCGCTAGTTGTAATTTGTACTGACAGTACAAAATGTTAGTACTGATCAGATAGTTAGTA
This sequence comes from Tanacetum coccineum, assembly GCA_026074375.1. NCBI lineage: Eukaryota > Viridiplantae > Streptophyta > Magnoliopsida > Asterales > Asteraceae > Tanacetum > Tanacetum coccineum. The sequence continues at coordinate 4,186 of BQNB010167654.1, forward strand.
CCGTTAGTATAAAATAGTTAGTATCGTTTATGAGATATGCATGAGATATCTTAGGAAAGGATATGCATGATCGTTATACGTGTTTTGTAAAGCCTATTAGGGCTTCCTTAGTCTATAAAAGGAACCCAAGGCATAGTTAGTAGATATAGTTCTACACAGATCAATAGAGATCTATTAGAAATCATAGTCTTTGTAATCTGTAACCTACGCAAATTCAAGTGATAATATAAAGTTCTTTTGTGATTCTTAATATTGTTCTTCTTAGCATTATTGATTAGTTTCTGCATAATCAATAGTGTTCAAATCAGTGTTTCATTATTGTTGCTTTAGAATTATCTAAGGGAAGAAACCCTTTACAAGCTAAAGGTTAAGATCTATTCAGTAAACGATCCAACATAATCTATCTTAGGGATTAAAGCAATGGTGATCTTGTTAAACCCTAGCTCATAGAGACTTTACCCACTTACTGCTTAATGGTAATTTATACACTAGTAGTCCACTTGTCCAACTATCCAATAGAATCAGAACATTATGTGTTAAATTATCTAGATTCACCTACTAGTCAACATGTTTAATAAACCAAAGGCAATTTCCGTTAACTAGTTAAGCCAGAAGCGTATCCTTAGCATGATTTTAGAAGGACAATATTTATGATCCTATGATTCTAGATGTATAAATTACTATATGGAGAGCTATCCCGATATCTAGATTACTTGGTCCGTATCACTAGATCCAGTTGAATGATAGGTCGCATACAAAAGCACGTAAACAAGTATGAATTGATAAACATAAACAAGCATACAATGATAAATTAAGCAATCAAGATATAAACAAAACCAAACATTCAGATCTTCATAATAATGGCTAATACCCGAAGGTATTAGCCTTCAAACATCATAATTAATACAAGAGTAATTGTTTTAGCCAAGGTAAACTAACCGAGTTAACGAATGATACCAAAAACTAAACGATTACAAAAGTATAAGAAATTACACGTTGTCTTCTATGGATTGGAATGCATTGCAAGACCTCTTCTGCTCTTTTTCTCCTCTGAAAATCGACTTTTATGGTTTAGGTATCGAGAATATGATTTAGCACACTTAAAACTTGTTTTTGAGTTTTGTATTTATAGGGTCTGGAAGTCGGTTCGATACGACGTATCCAAGGGATTGGATACGGCGTATTGGAGTTTCTTGGAGTAGGGACCATGTTTGATATCTTCCAGAATATTCACATACTATATCTCTAATACAACGTATTTGTCTTCTCTAGATACGGCGTATTGAGCTTGTTTCCTTTGTGGTCTATGGGTGAGTAGCAGGCAACGAATACGTCATATCTTTCCTTGATGGATACGACGTATTGGTAGTCAGAATAGTAATCTTCAAAATATTTTCATTTAAGCTCCAGAATGCGCGCCTTTTGCTAATATTCAGGTACTCCGTAATTACTGCAATTCTCAAATATAAAAGATTAAGTAACACTTATCTTTGCTAAAAATAATAAAAACGTGAGGGTTAATTACATGGGACGAGATAGAATGAACGTCTATAAAATAGACGTTATTTGATGTCATCAAATATCCCCCTACTTGAATCCTACTTGTCCTCAAGTAGCCTTTAGAAGTTTTATAAAAATGTATCCCTAAGGTTATTTTTCAGTGTTAAAAGCATTTATTGATTCTATTAAAAGTACACCGAACAAACACCCTCACGAAATAGGAAGATGAAAACACTCAAATCACTCAACTAATCTATGTGGTAACATGTAACTAATTCGCTCAATTGCTCAGTCGTGACGAGTATTCTATCATAAGCTTGGCAAGGATACACATCTCCACCGCTAAAGCTAAGGAGTAACAAGTTTATAAAGGTAAATATGGGTTTATATAAGAAGGCTTAGGGTTGATTACTCTAACTAATCTTTATCGATACCAATATTCCAGGAGGGCGACAAAGACCACACATATACACCCGTAACGACGGGATAGCAAACATGTGAGCTGCTCACTTCGAAATCCCACCTCGAATAAGCTAAAGATTAGGATAGTGAGAGTAATATAATGGTATGATCTTCTAACTTTCACCAATGGTAATAAACCAACAAGGCAGCTGAGACATGTATACATGGCCGTACTGACGGAATAGACCTGCACACTCGATCACATCCTCATTCGTGTAAAACCCATGGTTAATGATTAGGAAAGGGAAATAAATTGTTGTTAAATAAAAATTACGTAACAAATGAGTAAGTCTAAATACAAGATGCTAGACACTTTTCCCCCCGACCGTACCGATATAAAGACACAACCTATTTTACAATCGCTTGATCATAGATAAAAAACAACAACCCAAGTTTGGTGGTTCGCCTCCCATCGTAACGTTCCAAACATTTAATTTTCCCAAACATCCCAGACAAGGGGCGATATCTTCACTTTATACAATACTCTACATCTCCGATTTATATCAACGAATAATCGATCCATCTGTTAATATTTGGTTGGAGGGTTGCCTTCGCGGTAGTTGCGAAACGATTATCTTTAAACTTTTTCTTCTTCTTTTTTTGTTGTCGAATTTTCTAATTTTTTGATTTTTTTTGCTAACACTATACTACGAAACTCGGTGTAGTTTCACCATCTTCACGATCCAAAATATTTAGATAATTCCTTTGGTTTCTTCATTCTTTGGACGTACCAATAATTGCGATGGTAGTAAAAAGACATGAGTTTTGACTATAATATACATTCTCATTTGTGATGTGCAAATTTCTTCCAACCGTACCAAAATAGACACAAGACTCGGGAAATACAAACTTTAACATTTAACAACTGCAATTGTAAAATAAACTTAATCTACAGTGTAGGCTGAAGGGTGTCAAGGTGCAAACGAAACAATAATTGGTGTATTCCTAAAGGATTGGCTCTACGGGTTGTTCTAAGGGTATCTTACTCTTAAAGTGAGAGTAAACAAAGGGTTATATGGGGTTAACTAACCGGTGTAGTTAGTTAATAAGCAACAAGTAAAGGCGATTTGGGTGTAAATCCTAAAATTTACCTTTAAACAAGTTAACTCCCATTTAAATTCCATAGTACTTATCACTGGCGTTCTCGAATAGATATATCGAAGCCAAGTTCTAAAGTCACTACCATCACCGCCTACACTTATATTTTTGTGGAATTTTGGTAAATATTTGTGAAATGGAATAAGGTTAATCTCACAATAATCTAATAAGGTTATGTGTACGGTTATAATCAAGGAATTTCCACAAAAGTATGCTTGAATTTTTTTTAAATTGAGCATAATTTAAGCATATTAGTGTGAAAAATAGACAATTAAAACCATTATAATTTCATCCCCCCACTTGAATTCTACATCGTCCTCGTTGTCTAGATAAAACAAGAAATATGGAATAAAAAGAATCATGAAATGAGAAACTTCCCACTGATATTTGCTTCGATGAGATTCACCGTGTCGACTTTAATAGCCAAGATAATGTTGAACCAGCCTCCTTGAAGTTCAAGACTCCAACACTTCACAGGTCCTTAGTATAAAGAAAAAATATATGTGCATTCTATCTTGGTACCATTACGTTAATTTAAACTAAACCTAAACAAACTAAATACGAGACAGTTTGGTGAATACGCCGTAATCAAGGGCATGAATACGCCGTATTTGCCGCCAAAAATAAAATAATTATTTTTTAAAAGTGCAATAAACAAAGCAAAGACTGGTAATGTCCAAGCAATCAATATGTCGTATGGTATGGAGCGGATACGCCGTATTGATTTATGGGAAGACATACTCGATAAAATTAAATAACATTTCGGGTTGTCTCCCAGGAAGCACTTTTGTTTAAAGCGAAGTCTTTAAGTTAGACTTTTCTCCAGCTTCTCCTCATCATTCCATCTCATGCACGCTAATGTGCCCGCATCTCGAATGTAATCGGGTCCTAAGTTCAATATTCCTTTGTAGAACCTCTTTAACTTTTGGTATGCATGCGAGATTCCATTCATCTCATCTTTCTCACTTACATTCAGTAATGGTGGGATTTTGTTGCATTGCTCATTAGTGTGGCGTTTAAATCTCGGAAGTGATCGCACCATTTGGTGAGTTACTTCATCATCACCATTGCAGATGGTAATTATCCTTTCGAACCATTTTGTTTTAATTCCATCTTCTCTTAAAAATGGTTCGCCAAGGATAATATCGCCCATTCCTTCATCACGATAAGCATCCATATTTTCTATAACTGCAAAATCCATCACATCAGAAAAGGTTCCAACAAAAATAGGCACATTCATTAAATCTCCTATAACATTATTCCACCATCTTTTCTTTCATTATAGAATTATGAAACTTTTTGGACATCACATTGACATACAATAATAGGAAAACGTTAGCGTGTGTAAATTCAAATCCTATCATGCATGAAAACTTTAAGTTGTGAGCATAATCTATATGGATCTTTTTATCATAGTCGCAATAACTAGGGTAATCATCAATTCTAATATCAATTTCATCATCCCTAGTTCTAAATTCCTCAATTACCCTACCTTCCTCAATGGTGGGCATCAAATCATCTCCTTGATTTCTCCTAAGCTCAAATGGTTCATTTAGATCATTTAATTCAATGTAATCCTCAAAGAAAGGGTCTAATGATCTATTTAACACCAAAGTCTCTCCCATTAGCCTAGCTTCTAAATCAAGTTCCATTCTTTCTCTCAAACTTAGCATGTAGACCCTCTTAATTAAACTACTAGCAGGTTTAACACTTGTGAAAACAATCCTTTCTTCCTCGACCCTTAAAGTAATCTTTCTTTTGTAAACATCAATCTTAGCACGGGCGGTAGACAAAAATGGTCTTCCGAGGATCAAGGGCACTTTGATATCCTCGGGCATATCTAGAATTATAAAGTCTACGAGGAAAGTAAATTTACCAATACCTACTAAGTACGTTTTTCTATCCAGCTTTCCATTTGATTATTCACAGTCCTATAATTGCAAATTCAACTGTTAACTTAGTGTGAGCTAATTCGCCTAATCCTAAGTTAAGGTAGGTCGAGAGAGGCATAACACTAACGCTAGCTCCTAAGTCAACAAGGGTATATACAAGCAAACATTTATTAATAAATCAAAGGAAATGAAACTTCCTGGGTCTTTCTCCTTTTGGGATATGGATTGTGAAGCTTTAGAGTAAGCTTTTGAGAATTGTGGTCCATACGATCCCTTCTTTTCTTCACAGTAGTAACCATTCAAATGACTTAGAAATGGAATCGTCGTTTGTCTTGTCTCGTACATTAGTGTACGGCACTGTCCAGTGGATACGGCGTATTGGGAATATCCAATACGACGTATCGGGTATGAATCACCTTCAATAGTAGTTGAAATAGACTTGACTTGATCTCTCTGGTTCATTTCAGTAGAGCTAGGTAGACTTCCAAATCCTCTTCCCTGTAGTACCTTGCTCATTTGCCCGATTTGGATTTCCAAAGTTTCAATAACCGATCCTTGGTTTTGAATGGCAGCATCCAGTCGAAGCTCGATTTCTTAATATCAAATAGGAATTGTTTTCTTCGTATCTCTTTGTTGACCCACTCATGAATTTGCTCATGGCATCTTCCATAGATTGCCTTCATTCTGGTACGAAGGATTTGCGTTGTTCCTTTGATAGAATCCCGGAGCTGTTGCTCTATATCCCCCTCCTTGAAAAGGTCCACCAAATTGCGTGTAGTAAGCTTCTTCTAGGGTTTTCCCTTCTTTTTTTAGTGGGCAATCTTTGGTGTAGTGGGTTCCTTTACATTGTTCGGATCCAACTTGAGCAATATAGACTTTTTCTTCTAAGATTGTTCAGTTGTGCTTGTATACTTGCCAATCCGTCAGAAGTTTCAGTACTTCTTAACCTAGATGTTCCATTTTGCCATTTTTGAGAGTATTCGGCCTTTTCTTGGATGGCTATTTTTGCATCAGCAGCAGTCTTTGATGGTATTGCACCTCTTGAGTTAATAATTTGTCGAGTAGGAATTCCCAATACATTATAGAACAAGATTACCTCCTGCATCTCCGTTAAATAGTGTTGAGGACACTTCATCAAGAGTTCTTTAAATCGCTCTAATGCTTGGTAAAGGTTTTCATCTGGTTCTTGCTGAAAGTTGTTGATTTCCTCCATCTTCTTTGCAGTTTGAGCAGGTGGGCAATATTTGTTCAGAAATTTTGTTTTAAGATCATCCCAAGTTGTGATTGAACCAATTGGTTCATTTCTTAGCTAACGGCTTGCGGCTCTAGTTAAGGACATATGGAATGCTCTAAGCATCACTTGGTCTATAGTAATATTTAGAATGTGGGATAGATCGACGATCTCAAGAACTTTCTCAATGTGTTCGTTCGCATCTTCATGATCCGAACCGCTAAAGGTGTTAGTACGTAGTTCCTTTAGAAATTGGCCCTTCAGCTCAAATTTATCCTTGTCTTCAATTTTGGGCCTAGCAACCCCCGATCCATAATCAGCTCGAGTCTTGCTCATGTACTGCTCTATAGTTTTCGCCATTGTTTCCGCAACTTCTTCCTCCGAGTATTCTTGGTCAGAAAATAAATTGAAATCAGGCGATCTCAATTCGTCAAGACTTAGTGTCTTGAAGTGTCTTACTAGATGATCAAAATTCTCGGGAAGCTTCCTTCCCTCTCCTATAAATACCCCCTTCTAATCACCATTAGAAGGGTAAGCCTTGTAATAATCTTTTCCTTTTTCCCTCCATTTTATAATATTTGAAAATTAAATACTTGTCTTCCTCTACTATTTTCTCTAAGCTTTCATGGTTGATTATGTATGATTCAAGATAAACAAGACCTAACAGAATATGCCGTATTAACCAGTTGAATGAATACGATGTATTGGACAGAAAGTTGGATACGTCGTATCCAATGGAAGTGGATACGCCGTATCGAGTTATCGACCTGAATAGTGTATTAGGAAAACAATACAAGCAAACAATTAAACTAACAAATATACAAAACATACAGAATATACAAGAATACACACTAATCTAATTAACACTACTCCTAAGGGTTAGATCTAATGTTAAAAACCAAAATATAAAATAAAAATCAAGATTAATTTTCATTCCCCGGCAACGGCGCCAAAAACTTGATGTGTCGTTGTGTGGTGTATATTTTTATGATTCAAGTTTTAAATTTATATTTTGCCGACTTAACCAACCTAAGCCTGAGAGACTGGCACGAGTTTGGTGGTGACTACAATCAATTCAAGACACTTTAACCCACGCAAGCAAATTAACAGAAGATAAAAGAGCGGTCGAGCCTTATGATAGAAAACTGTATTAGCCATCATTAATCCGATTAGAAGTTGGTTTGTTTATTCAGTGCAATGATTACTTATCTCGAAGAGGCATATCATTCTTAGACTTAGGCGAGACTTCATCCTAAGACCTAGACACATTAATTCTGTCACAATTAAAGCATCCGCATAAAGCATCCTTATTTAGGATAAAAAGCGGTCAAACCTTATAATAGAAAAACTGTATTTGCCAGCATTAAATCGATTAGAAGTTGTTTTGTTTATTCAGTGAAATGTATTACTTTATCTCGAAGTGGCATATCATTCGTAAGACTTAGGTGGGACTTCATCATAAGACCTAGATAATTAATATCTATCACAATAAAATGCATCCGCATAAAGCATCGTATTTGCTGATTGTAATCTATTTAGGATTAAAGCAAATGGTGATCTTGTTAAACCCCTAGCTCATAGGAGGACTTTGCCTACTTACTACTTAATGGCTATTTTTACTCTAGTAGGTCCACTTTTTCAATAATTCAATGGAATCAAACGTCTATTGTTGAATTATCTAGGTTCACTCTACTCGTCAACTTGATTCACATAAACCAAGGCAATATCGATTAACTAGTTAGCCAACGCGTATCCTTGGCACGGATTTAGATGGGACAATACTGTGAACCTTGTTATAGATAGGATAAATATTATATGGAGAGCTATCTGGCATCTAGATTACTGGTCAGTATCATAGATCCAGTTGATTGATAGGTCGCATACAAAAGCAGTTAAATAGTATTGATAACATAAAAAAGCATAAACGATAAATTAAGAAGGGGGGTATCAAGATATAAACAAAACCAAACATTCAATCTTCTTTAATAATGGCTTAATACGAAGGCAATTAGCCTTCAAACATATAATTAAAACAAGAGTAATGGCTTAGCCAAGGTTAACTTAACCGCGTTAAGGGAATGTACCAAAAAATGATTCATTCAAAAGTAAAGAATAATTATACGTTGTCTCCTATGGATTGGAATGCGTTGCAAGACCTCTTCTGCTCTTTTTATATTATGGAAATCGACTTTAGTGGTTTAGGTATAGAGAATATGATTTAGCACACTTAAAACTCATTTTTTTTTTTTTTTTTTAGTTTTGTATTTATAGGGTTAGATTCTCAGGTGTCGATATCGGAGTATCCAATGTATGGTTACGGCGTATTGGTTTCTTGGGAGTAGGGACCACGTTTGTTATCTTTCCGAATATTCACATACTATATTCTATTTCGGCGTATTGATCTTGCGCGTCCTTTATGATCTTTGGTAGAGTGTAGGACCGTATCTTCCTTGATGGATACAGCGTATTGGTTGTCAGAATAGTAATCTTCAAAATATCTTCGTTTAAGCTCCAGAATGCACGCCTTTTGCTAATATTCACCAAGTACTCCGTAATTACTGCAATTCTCAAATATAAACGATTAAGTAACAATTCTTTGCAATAATTATACAAAATGGGTTAATTACATGGGATAAATAATGCTATAAAATAGACGCTATTTGATGTCATCACTTTCGCAAGAGTCACCCGACTCCGCGGGTCCAGGCCTACTACGAGCATCCGACAGGAGATCTGAGTCGACCTCCTTCTCTGACTCTTCAACTACCCTTCCTCCTTCGGTTCCTCGAGAGGCTCCTCCTCAATTGGCTCCTTTTATGAATCTTTTGATATCGAGTAGCTCGTAGGTCGAAATAAAACACAGAGAAAAGCAAGAAAACAAAACGCCTAGATAGCTAAACATATAGATCCTATTATGCAGCTTAATGAAGGACTCCTAGGTTATAGTCTAGGTCAAACCACCTACTTCTCTATAACTAAAGGCTCTGATACCAATCTATCACACCCCGCCAAGGCAGAAACGCAAGGCGTAACAAGAATGGATATCATCACAACACAATTATGTCTATATAGAGAACTACAATGCATAAAAGAAACCAAGGTATAGACACGAGGTGTCATGAAAATACCCAAACAAACATAAAAGGTAACTGGCGTCTTGTATTGAAGCAAGAAGGGGGTTCACGTCAATATCAAGACATGCAAAACATCTAAAAAAACTTAAGCATATCAAATTCAACAACATTCAAAATTTATTCATGCAAGAAATAAACTAGGAGATTAAACTTCATAAGCATCCTAGGGTCTCTCTAGCCACTCCTCTTATTCTTAAGATCCTCATGATGCTCACCTAAAAATGATGCTTAAAAACATCAACAAAAAGGTTGGTGAGAGTCATAGGTTTACGACACACGATATAAATTTCAATCAAGTACTGTGATTAATAAAATAGAACATGATAGGACAGTTAATCTAGCTATTATACAGGTTAACATGCATACGTACGGAACGTGTACCACGATCCAAGTCACACCAAAATATCACACAGTATTAGGTACCCTCCGATTGGAATCACACAGTAATGGGTAGAAACCTTACCCTCCGA
>BQNB010167655.1:0-13972 GCA_026074375.1 Tanacetum coccineum
CAGCATAAGCTTTAACAGGTTCTTGCCTTCTGTTTTGTTATAGTTGATGATTGTTGTAGCGATTGTTGGTGTTGGTGTTATGGTAGTCGTTGTTGCTGCGGAAGTTGTTGTTGTTGTTGGAAGTTCTTCTGTCGTCAAACTTTCATTTGTTGTCACTTGAGACTTGCACTGGAGTATGCTTGGTTACTTGAGACTTGCACTGTCGTCAAACTTTCATTTGGGTTATGTTAATGGCTTCCTCCAAAGTTTGAGGTTTAGAGGCAGTAATATTTCCTTCAATGCTTCGAGGCAGTCCCCCGATGAAAGCTTCCAAGAGTTTCTCGGTGTTTGGCACCATGTTCGGGCATAGGACTGTTAATTCTTAGAATCTTCTAACGTAAGGTTTAAGATCATTTCCCTTTACATTTTTCTGACTTTAGTTCGGGGACAATACTTGTTTGTCAGAAGCCTTTTTAACTTAGTCCAGGTGATTTGATTGGCTTGCTCTACTCCCATAGGTTGGGCATATGCATTCCACCAGGACAAGGCATCATCAGTCAGGGTACTAGTAGCGAATGTTACTTTGTTTTCTTTAGCACATCTGCTACGAGAGAATACTGATTCGGTTTGTTCAAACCAACGGATAAGGTCAACTGCTTCTTCCGTACCATTGAAGTAGAAAGGTTGACAGCTTATGAACTCTTTATAGTTTCCTGTTTTTACTACAGGAGTTCAAGTAGGACCAGTGTTCCTGTTCGGATTACTAGTATTAGCTATTGTTGCAGCTTGTGCTTCTAGAGTCGCAGTGACACTGTCAGCTACTAGTTTTCTGATGGCAGCTTGAGTCATGGTCGGTGCTTCAGACGTTGATGTCTTTTTGGTGGGCATTCTATTAACAAAAGACAACACAAATTAAGAATGATATCACAAGTCTCAAAATGCTTAAGAGTAATGCTTATTTTTCTTTAAAATGCTTAAAAAGTAATGCTTATTATTTTTTTATTTTTTATTTTTTTATTTTTTTAAACATTTTAAATAATGGTGATATTGAAATCTTAGATACTTATAAGCATCTAGAGGTTACGGTATGATGATAAATATAGAGATAATGATGCATATGATGTAGGATGAATGATGATGATGAGATGAGATGAATAAATCGGTATTGTGAAACAACAAGGTATATAACGGGATTGCCTTTATATTATGAACAACTTGCCTTAGTACTATACATAGTCAAGATTTGACAAGTGTTTTTATTTATACCACACATCCCGTGGCTAGGTTAAAAGCTAATACTAGTATCTAAGCTAGTAGTTGGGTGGTTATTCCATACGATTCTTGAGTTTGTTGATGAAGTCTTGGAGATTTTCCACATCTACTTGGTGACGAATTTACATGTCGTTGATAATATCTCCTAGTTCAGTAATCCTGAAGCGGGCTAAAGATCTTATGGTTGCTTCCCATTTGTTTCCTCTAGAGTTTGGTAATTTAGGCACGTGCTTGTTGGAGTTCAGCTTCCATAATGTCAAACTCTTGTTGGATGATTACTCGCCCTTTTCTGAGACCTTCGACTTTATCTTCTATATGCTCAATACGATCGAGAGAGAGTTCTCCTAAATGATTTAGAGTTTCCTCGATTTGTTACTTGTGATGCTTTATGCTTGTCTTTCGAGAGCTTTTACCTATCTCAAAGACTTGAGGTAGGGAAGAAGTAGAAGAAGATGATCGGCCTCGTTTCTTAGGTGACAGAAATTCTTCTGGAAGAAAGAATTCTTGAGGATAAGGTATTAAAGATGGAGGTATGATAGTTGGAGTTGAGATAGGTAATTTTTCAGTATAAAAGGCTTGCAAAACTTTCATGTAGGGATCATCATGAAATAATGAAAGAGTTGTGGGACTATTCCAAATGAGTTGGAAGAGCTAGAGTAAGTTTTTCCCGTGAAGTTAAGGTATATAATTCGGAAATTCCGAAGATAGTTTGGGAAGTTTGAGGAAAAGGCATCCTCCATATTGGAAGTAGGATGGTTGGGAGAAGACATCGTTCTATTTAACAACCCAGCGGTAAATAACATAAGTTATTTATTTAATAATATAATAGTTAGGTATCTTTACATACTATTCCGGAAGATATAGCGGCACGGAGGACTTTCTTGGATGGAAAAAGAAAAGTAGTTATAGTTAAGGTTTCAACCTTGTTCTCTATAACGTGGCTCTGGTACCAATCTGTAACACCCCCATTTTTACAGATAGCAGTGGAAGCTAATATGGGGTATTACTTCAAGGTACAATAGTCATAATCCTAGAAAACGAATCAGAGACGTTTTTAAAATTTTAGTTATCATTCATTTATTCATTAGAGTTTTTACAAACGAAAGGTCCCAAAATCTAAAACATAAAGTTTGAATGATAACAGTTTTGCCATCTTCAAGTCCACACCACTCCGTGCCATAAGTTGCTCAATTACCTGAGATAAACATGCTAAAAAGTCAACACAAAGGTTGAGTGAAATCCATAGGTTTAAGTTAAATAGTTTGAATGCAAATTCGATATTGGGTTACGTTGTTATACACCCGTTATTTGTAAAACTATATTATTGCCATTAGCTCATGAATCCGAAGCCTTGGGATATATAATAATCACACGTTATAGCCCCAACGGGTGCCTTTGCCAAAACACCCGCAGTTATATTCTAATGATGTGCAATTGGTTACCGATATCATGGGTACTCCAACAGGGAGTCCAGCCCAAATAGATCTATTCACAACATTCGCACTCACTTTGTAGAGTAATTAACGGTTCATGATTGGGGACTTAAAGGCAAAAGTAGTTACTTAGGCAATAATAAATCAGGATAGCATACAGAAAATATTTGCATTCATGGTTTATAGCATGTATCCCCCTCGCGGGTTTATAAAACATTTGAAAGATTGAAATGTGAGGCTATGAACTCACCTTAGCAGTATAGGGAAATTTGATTGATAGCAAAGGTATATTGAATGAAAATAACGGGTTCGTCACACGCATCCTAGGGTACTATGTCAAGTCTTAGTTTGATTAGATATGTTTCAAAACTTTATAAAGTATAACGTATATCTTTGATTTAGTAACTTATGGAGTATTGTATCACCGTTCGGGCTATCATAATCCAGAGGCCACACAGTATTGTTTGAGGAGCCAGGACACTTTAAATCGTAAACCCAGCAAACTCGTCAAAACAAATACCCAAATGGAAACCCCTCACATGAAATTCCCTAGTGTTGTGATACGATAAGATTATAAGTTTCTTCAAAAGTTAGTTAATGATAAATTACGTTAAGTATATAACGTATTTGATTTATAAAGCGTCGATCGTTGATTAATTACGATAAATGTATCGGGTTTTAATAAAATCAAGTTTTATAATATTATTTATATATTTTTATAATTAATATAAAAATATAATATCTTAATAGTTTGCAAAATTGGCAAAATATACCCTTGGATTATAAACTTTTACAAGTTTAGTCCTTTATATAAAAAGTATATATAATTTAAACCTTTAACTTTGAAACTTGGCAAAACAAATCCTTATAGTTATAACTTTATTAAATGACATTTGCATCCCTTTAGGTTATAAGATTTTTTTTTTTTTATTATTATTTTTTTTTTTTCAAAAAGTTACGATATATACCCCTTGCATGGAATACTTTTGCAAAACATGTCCAAAATGCCATGCAAACTTATTTTAAGACTCCAAATGATATTTTCAGGTTATAGCTTACTAATATAAACTAAAATAAGAAGTTTTAACGTAACGAAAGTTTAGAAAAAGGATCCGTTAAGCTAGAAATCAAAACGGGTCGTTTTAGGGTTTTTAAATAAAAACGCGTGGGTTTTAAGCTTCAAGCTTTTAAGACTTAGTAAAATACTTATAATATTGTTATATAAGCTTATTAGGATAGATTATAACAACATCTTACAAGTTTAGCTTATAGATTAAACAAAAACATGAAATTAGGGTTTCATGAGCTCGGTTTAGATCAAAAAGGGAAAACGCATAGGTTTTTGAGTTCAAAGCTTTATACAATGGTTTAAGCATGATCATATGAACATTATAAGAGTATTGAAACAGAATGTGAGCGTATGAAACTTGATTTTGAGCTTATAGCTTGGAAATGGGTCGAAATGGGGATGTTTTGCTTTGTACGCCTAGAATAACAACTCCGGGGCTTCAAGACTTGGTTTCTTCACTTGTATTCTGCTCTTGGGACTTCTTTGGACTTCTCTTGATGTTCTTGATCTGACCTTGGACTCCGTTGATGGTTAGAAAGAAAGATTGAAGGTGTGAGTTGGAATGAATGGGGTTTACCCCTTTATATAGGGTTCGAACTCCTTGGTGGCCAAGGAAAATTGGTGGTTAAGGCTTGGAGCTAGATTATATGATTCATGGAAGCTACAAGGTGATGTGGAAGAGCTATGGGATGAGTTAGCAAGGCTAGGACTAGGTTTGAGGTGTTGTTTGGTGCCCAAGGAGGTCATGTGGCCTCTTGGTAGCCAATTAGGGAGCTTGAGGTACTTGTGTACTACTTAGAGATGAAGTAGGTGAGTCATGGAGGTGTGTGGTTGCTTGGTTGGTTTTCAAATGGGTCATTTTGGAGGGAAAAAGGTAATCGGGTAGATTAGGGCTCATTTAGGGTTTTTAAGGTTTTTCTTTGAGCTAGGGTTAGGGTTTAAGGTAGATTAAGGTTTAGGATTATAGTTTAGTGTTTAGGTTTAGTAGTTAGGGCTTGGTTTTAAGTTTTAGGGCTTAATTTTAGGTTTAAGGTCAAATTAGGGTTTAGGGTTTTGTTTTAGGTTTTAAGGGTTTTAAAATATGTATGAGAGCTTAGGAGTAGAGTAATTATGGTTTACATATTGTATATTGAGTGTAGTCGCTTGTACAAAAGTGGTGGTAAAGAAACTAGAATGAAAACGATGGTAAAACGGATATTTTGGATGTTATGCTTAATGACTTGTACATTGTGCTTTAAAAGTCTTGTACTTTATTTTAGAGGGAAAACATATTCAAATGAGATACTATATTACTTGTACATGTGCTTTGATTGTTTGTACATTGATTTTATATGTATACATTACATATAGTTAGGGTTTAAAGGTAAACGTTTAACGTTTAAAGTCCGTTTTGATATAACGTTGCAAATGGTATGTTAAATGAGTAATGTACTTTGTAAAAATGATATTAAGATATTGACTTGACATATTAGGATGTTTATATGATATAAACATAGATATAGATAGCATAAGTAGGTTGTGTGAGCTCGTTAACTTTAGTTATGCAAGTAATGTAATAAAGCAAAAAATTTCCCCATAAAAAGGTGGTTCATATATAATAAATAGATATTACATTGCATCTAACTTAATAGATGGATATTTACATTTATGAAAATTGCAGGTTGTTATAGTCCCCCATCCTTACAGAAATCTCATCCCGAGATTTAATTGGATGTTGAAGTGATGTTTGAAAATAGATGAGGATATTTGGCACGAATTTCATCTTGCGTTCCCACGTAAATTCTAGTCCTCTTTTAGAGTTCCATCGCACTTTGACTATGGGAATATGACTTTGTTTAGTTTCTTGATTTTACAATCCATAATTTCCACTGGTTCTTCCATAAAGTTGAGTTTGTCGTCGAGTTGAAGTTCTTTCATTGGAACGATAAGAGATTCATCGGATAAGCATTTCATGAGATTGGAAACGTGGAAAGTATTATGAATGTTACTGAGTTATTCGGGAAGCTCAAGTTTGTATGCCACTGGGCCAATTCGTGGATTCCTTCTGGTGAAAGTAAGATAAACATCGAGGTTTTGTCAGTGTTTGGGGTAAATAGACCCTGGGCCTGGTCCAGCTCAGCATAAACCGCTGTGGCAATGTTAAAAGACTCCTAGACTGAAATTTGGCTAAATAATAAAAAAGTTAATGTAATAAACTAAAGCCCGAAATAAGACCACTAACCTCTTGCCGCCCGCTCACAAACCTTGGGTAGTCTTTAATAGGGTGAGGTAATAATAATAATAATAATAATAACTGTGGGCTGATAAAAGTTTACTGTCTCTTGCCGGCTCACAACCGATGTGGCAATCTTCAAAATAAGGCACATAGTAATAATCCGAGACTGATAAAAGTTTGCTGCATCTTGCCGGCTCACAACCGATGTTGCAGCCTTCTAAAAGGTCGAGGAAATCACCGAGGTCGAAATAAGACTACTGGCTCTTGTCGGGTAGGACGCCCGATGTGTCAGTTGTTTAAAGGACCGAGGTTTAATAATGTTGCAATAATAAATATGTTAATAATAAAGTTAAATTTCGACTCCGGGGTTATCTAAATAAAGCCTCCATCTCTGGACTCGTAGTTGAGTTGTTTCGGATGAAATAAAAAGGATAACCCCTAAATCATGCAAAATTAGAACCTTAATGTGGACCTTATTTTCACCATATCGTCTCTTTAGGAAAGGATTTCAAACTAATTATGGTCTAAACCGGGTTTACTTTATAAAAATAATGCCTTAATTTATATGCCGCCAATAATAATAATAATAATAATCTGTAGAGGATTTAGGAATAAGGGAGCAAAAAGTTAAGTTTATACTTACACAATTAGCATTTATGAGTAGCATTAGCATCTAATTTTATATTTGACTGTGATTTCGTTTTAAGCTTAGTTTGGGGATTGTGAAAAAATCAAGGATGATGAACTCCTATTCTTAAGTTTTTTTTTTAAAAACAAAAATTTTATCTTAGTTTTTAACTTTTATTGAATAAATGGTTAAAATGGGGGTGCTTGCGAATTTAATGATTTTTGAACCTTTTAATGGACCTTTTCTGTTCTTGTTTGATTGTGAGGGGTCATAAGTCAAAAGGAGATAAAATTATTTATTTCCAAGTTTGTTTTATTAACATTGCGTGTGGGACCAGCAATGGCTTAGTGTGGGGGATTCTGATGTGTGCTAAATCACACATCGTTTATACCCTATAAAACACTATTAATCGGACTAAAAATGCTAAAATATGGATAATTATCTTGCAAATATGTTTGTTTGGTATTTTTATGTCTTGCAGGTAAAAATGATTGAAAACGGAGCAAAAACGGGTATTTACGGGTTCGTCGCGATCAAGAGTGCCTAATATTCAAAATCAAGACAAGGTCGTGAGAAATCTCCGAGCATGCCATTGGAAAGAGCACGGAAAAACGAGTGATACAATGCCCTCAGATCTTATTGGGCCAGCCCGTGACCCGCTTAACGGGCCGGGCTAGCCCAAACTAACTAAGCCCAACAATTTTAGCCCAAGACAAATTAAATAAACATGAGTTTATAAGGTGTGGGTGACGTCAGATGAGGTCAAGGCACATGCGAGCAAAATAATTCCACCAGGGTCACGTGATGATGCACTATCAAATTATTTGGCGAAAGTTGAAGCTCCACGTGGCGGAGCAATGTATAATTTCTCAAACTGCATTTCATTTGTGTAAACAAAATGATCCAACGATGTATGTTTGCTGCGTATGAATGAAGCAATGATAAAGGACGTGTGTCATGATGCTACCGGCTGGATCAATTCTGAATTTCCAAACGATCCGAGGAACCCATTTCCACGCCAATCATTGGCTACTTTATGAAGTAATGATTGGGCAAGTTTAGATTTTTTACCCTCTCACACCCCTTTATAAACAACACGCTCCCTTCATTTTTCACCACCTAGGCTTTTAGTTTTCTTAGTTTTAGTTTTAAGTTTTTAGCTTATTTCAATTTGGTAGTAGCTTATTTCTGAATTTCGTGCTTATTGTACTAGCTTATGTCACAAGCTTATCAAGAAGATGTAATGAAAATGGTTTGAAGTTTGTTGAAGATCTCGTTTTGCTTATCTTTTTCTTATTCGTTCGTTTCCTTTTCTTTTTGTGTTAGCATATTCTATAAGCTGATTGTTCGTGCTTATTTTCGTAGCTTATTATTGTCAAAAGTTCTTAACGACTTAGTTTAAGCTCCTATAAATCCATTCAAAGCTCATTCGATTCATTTTCAATTGTTTTTAAGCACTTTTCAGAATAATAAGCTATAATAAGCTCGAATATAGCTTATTTCTGTGCTTATATCGTTTTTCTTTTATTAGAATCTCATATCTTCTGTTAAAATAAGCTTCTAAACAACTTATTTGGTTTAAAGTGAGCTTATTTTGTTAGATCAAACTTTTGTGAGCTTAATTGCTTATTCGATTTGTCATTTGTGATGTTTAAGTGCTTATAGTTTTGAGTGCTTATCTCGTTTAGTTTTTAGCTTATTTAGTCGGTTAGGTAGTAGATCTAAAAATTCGTTTAGCTTATCGTCATGTTATCAAGTTCTAAGTGCTTATTCTATTTTCCTTAAGTCGGCTTTTTCAGTAATTGTTTTCGTGGCTTATTTTGAATTTGAGCTTATTCGTATGTGCTTATTGGTTCATACTTATTTGTTTGGCTTATCCTAGTTCCTATCTTCTCGTTCATAAGCATCTGTTTGCATTTGGTTTATAAAATCGAATCCGGACCTTGTAGTTGTTAATTGGGCCACGTTGGATTAGGGTCTGTTGGAAATTAGAATTAGGATTGGGCCTTGTGTGGATTATAAATAAGAGCTGGGCCTGAGTTGGAAGAACTAAGAGATATATATATATATATATATATATATATATATATATATATATATATATATATATATATATATTAACTTTTAACAGTTTGATTTGTTTGACTTTTTGGTACCGGTCAACTCACGAGGCGCGGAGCTTAAGGGTTTATTTAGCTAGACCGAATTTGATTATTTGTTTTAGCTAAATAAATCGGGTGGTATTCGTTTAATTGCGGGTCTTCAATTCGGTACCATTTTCTACCCTTTTTCAATACCTTAGTGTAGCTTAGTATAAAAATGTTTTGTTTTGCTTATTTGATCATTATGAGTAGCAAGTAGTTTAATTAGTGCTTGTTAAGTGAAATTATGATTTGGGATTTAAGTGTGGATTTGAAAAAGGTTTAATTGATTAATAATTTTGGATTATTTAGATTTGTGGTTTAAATATTTTCAAGGGCAAAATCCGGAAAAAATAGTTAAACTTCACATCTAGTAATTAATATCTTTTTAAGAGGTTTTTGTCAAAATAAGCCAACGTTGTGAGATAATTATCTTTTCTAAGGACGTTAATTCGTTAATAAACCTAAATTCACACTTAATGAACTTTTCACATCACTTAGCAAGCATTTGCATTTTAATAATCTATTAGATCATTTTAGTATAATTCTCGTAGCTTAATTGTTTAGTATAATTTTCTTAGTATTAAAGAGTAGTTTTTAAAACCAAAAACCTTAAAAGATAATCAAGCATTATTCTTCGAAAACATAATTGTGATTTGTTCAATTCAAACCTCGTTGGGACTTCGACTCCGGAAAGATTGATTATTGTTTGTCCTCAAGCAATTTTCACATCTTACGGGAATTAATATATTATATTACTCGACAAGTCTTTCGGGACCAATCAAAACTATTGTTGTTTATGAGGAAAACCCGTGTAGCTCATGACGTACGTTAGAAAGTTAAGGTGGCAAGGAATACCAACAACAACATAAACGAGAAAAGGTCGGGAGAGCTTACACTGCTAGACCAAATAACAAAATTGGATATGTAGGAAAGTTGCCCTACTACAACAAACGTAAGTTGCGCCACACTGGGTCATGCACTATGGAGTGCAATAACTATAAGAGAGTTGGCCATATGAGTAGAGATTGTAAGACACCCGTTTCAATAACAACATAGAGGCCGCAGTAGCAAAATAGAAACCAAAAATACCTATTATGAGTGTGGAAATCAGGACATTTCAAGAGTGATTGACCAAATCTGAATCGTGCGAACCATATATGGAAAGTAAAAGCTCGCGAGAACTCCAAGGTCGTCAAAGATAATGTTGATACTTAAGGAGAGATTTCCTATCGTGCCTAGTAGAACCTAAATAGACTTGGACTGTAACCCCTAAGAGTTGGACACTAGTACTTCCCTGTGAATTTTGTGTATTGAGTGGATGTTTCTAAACCCTCTGTTCATTTTGTGTCATGGCGATTCTGTCAGTTACACCTAAAATTTCTATTGACTTATGTAAGGTACTCCTTAAATTTATTACCGTCTTACAACCTATTTCACTATTATTTATAAACCATTCCAGCGTCACCTCATAAACTATTTTATAGACGTTTTATAAACTATTATACCATCAGTTTACGAACCATTTTGCTGACATCATATTAACCATTTTTCTATCATTCTATAAAGGCATTTTGTTACCATCTTATGAACTGTTATGTCGTCACCCTATAATCCATTTTGCTATCATTAATACAAGACGTTCCACTAGCGCCTTCCAAACCATTTTTCTATTATCTTATAAACCATTCCGCTGGTATTTTATATAAACCATTTTCCTATCATCCTATAAACCATTTTTGTGGGAATCTTATAAACTACTTCATTAACATCAACTGTTTCACTGACATTTTATAAACTATTCCAGTGCCATCTCATAACTACTTTCACAGTCACTTTACAAACCAACTTGTCTTTATCTTTTAACCTATTTTGTCATTGTTCATAAACTCTTTTGCCATTATTTTATAAACCGTTTTACTAGTATAAACTATTTGGATGCTGTCGTATGAACCACACTAGCGTCGTCTTATAAACAGAAATACTGTTGTTTGAAAACTACTTTCCGTCAGTCTATGAACCGTTTTGCTAAACAGCTTATTAATCACTTTACTGTCGTCCTATAAACCATTTTGCCATTATCTCATAAATTATTCTACTATCATCTCATAAACCATTTTTTAATCATTTTTAACAAACTAAATCGTTTTTCATCTTTTAACCTATTTCATCGTCCTTTATAAGCTTTTTTGCCATAATTTTATAAACCGTTTCGCTAACACCTTATAAACTATTTCGATATCATCCTACAAACTACTTTGTCAACATCTTATAACTATCCTACTATTACCTCATAACTTATCTAGCTATCATCTAATAAACTAATTCGTTTTCATCTTATAACCTATTTTACAACCATTTATAAACTCTTTTGCTAACCCATTACAAACTACTTTGTAGTCATCTTATAAACCATTTCGTTGTCACCTCATAAACTATTTTATTGTCTTTTATAAACTATTCCGTTGTCAATTTATGAACTATGTCTTTGTCATCTTATGAACTACTTCATGTCTTTTATAAACCATTACGTTGCCACTTTATGAACTGTTGGATCGTTTACTGAATAGATCTTAACCTTTATATTTTAAAACCCCTTACTGTTACATCATAAACTGTCACGTAATTTCCTCGAAAGCTATTTTGCTATTGCAACATATCATGTTTTCTGCTATGTTACACAAAAAAAATCTCTGGTGTCGTTACATATAAACTACCTTGTTTTCATTTTTACAAACCGTTTTGCTACCTTATAAACTGTACCGTTCATACCATATAAGATTTTTAAACATAACACTAGTTTGACGAAATGAGCATATCATCGTTAGTTCCTAAATTATGCATAGCCTGATCACCTATGTATAATTCAGGAAGGACCATGCTATGCTGGGAGTAGTCACCATAAAATTTTTGTCAATTTACCTTTACTTTCCATTTTTATTTTCTTTCTTTTCTCTACATTGTCAACGGGATTATATTGTACTCGTGTTTTATTAATATTTTACGGGCGTATTCGTGAGTCGTGTTGGTCATGTGTACTCGTGTTTGTAAGCGCCAAAACTAAGTAACCATATCACATAGAGACACCACACCCTTAGCCGAGAGACCGAATCCTACTCCCTGTAGACACGATAATTATGGATTGTCAGAATTTAGAACATAACGGACTTATCATTCTAATTGGATTATAACCAAAAGAACTAGGAGATTCCCTTCAATTAACTTAACTAATAGTGAGTTAGAATCACGTAAATTATGAGATTCACGTACCGACAAAACTTCTGATGGACCTGAAGTTAAAGCAAAGGATGTAATTATTGAAAGTACATGAAACCAAATTTTGATGAGACAGCACACCTCTCTAAGATTAGCCCGTTAAGTGACATCGTCCCCTCACTATAGACACAGTAATCTGGTAAGTATAGCCGACAAAAAGATGATAGAAAATTTGATACCAACATTTGAGGTTGTGTACTGAATATTCTGAATCATCAAGATAGACTTTATACCCATAAAACCTGGTAGTTTCGACGTTATCATTGGTATGAATTAGTTGACAAGGTACCACGCCATGATCATTCGTGATAAAAAGATTGTTCGTATACCTTTAGGTGATGAAACCTTAACGATATGAAGCAATAGGAGTGATGGATATGCATCGATAGTAGCTAGTAAGCAGAGTTGTTTGATAGGATTGGTATGTTGGAGCAGGATAAATTAAGACTCGGAGGCATGTTATGTGTTGAGAGAAAGAGAGTTGATCATCTCCGGTGTAGTATGTCGTATACTCAAAAGGATTGTAAGACCGAGTACCACACCTTGGGGAGCTCCGATATTGTTCGTCAAAAAGAAGGATGGATCCTTCAGGATGTACATCGACAGCCGAGAATTGAACAAGCTAAATCGTGAAGGACCGTTACCCGTTACCTAGTATAGATGATCTTTTCAATCGACTACAAAGATTTAACGTTTACTTGAAAATCGACCTAAGGACTAGTTACCACTAGTTAGAGTTCGAGAAAAGGATATTCTAAGACCACATTTAGGACCCGTTATGAACATTTCAAGTTTCAAGTCATGCCATTTTGTTTGAACAACACACCGGAGGCATTCATGGATCTCATGAATTGTAACACCCCCAAAAATGTGTCGCAACGGAAATATGTCCGGGAGTGTTACTTCATAATACAACAGCACAAGATACAAGAGAACGACCTCTAAATGTGTCGTTTGAAAAGTAATATTACTAAACATCAATATCTAGATCACTTCACCAAAAAAGTTTCAAACAAAGTGTTTTACAAGTTTTAAAAGGCCAAAAAATTAGAGAACTATTCAACCCCCCCCCCCTTCTAGTTTTCCACACTGTCAATTTAGACTCCAATGCACATCAATTAAGCCAAGCATCTAATTCACCTGAGAAAAACATGCTTAAAAGTGTCAACATAAAGTTATTTAGTTCATAGATTTTTGTAAGTATAAACGCTGAAATCAAAAGATTTATAAAGTATGCATGACCATTTCAATCTTTATAATAGTTTCCAAAAATTGTACGTAAGAAAGTTGAACCGCAATTATTCAAAGTATGCATGATAATTAAAACCATCACGAAATGTTTCAAGTATCTATTGCCCAATGAGTGATTACGATTACTCTAAGTTCATGAAACTGATGCACTATGTACCCATCATAGGTGTCCCCTCCAAGAACACCCGGGCAGTAATAAAAACCATATGTACCCATCGCAGGTGTCCCCTCCAAGAACACCCGGGCAGTAATGAATATATACCCCTCGTAGGTGTCCCCTCCAAGAACACTCGGGCAGTAATAAATATGTACCCCTCGCATGTGTCCCCTCCAAGAACACCCGAGCATTTACTTGTAGTTATCCGTTCAATCCGCTTAACCGAATCCGTAATAATTTCAAAAGTAAAGTATGTATTTTTGACCAAAAATGAAGTCAAGTAATGTATCTCATAGCGAGCTATGTAAATGAGTGTGTAAACCAATTTGTAATCAACTATGTAAATGCATTTGCAAACAAGCATGTTTTCACCCCAAAAATATATGTAAAACAAATAAAACATGGGGCTATAAACTCACCTCGACGATGAATAACGATTGGCAAAAATGCACATATTAAGCACAGCACAAACAGAAACCAGAACGGCTCGGCCAAGAAGTTACGGTTTATCTTAACGGCTAAGTCTCACTAGCCTAGGATAATGTATTTGG
>BQNB010167656.1:0-13972 GCA_026074375.1 Tanacetum coccineum
ACTGACCAATGGTGATGTATTAGATATTACAGTCGTATTCTTTTCTGGTTTTTCTAGCTTTGTGTTAGTTCAATGTCAGAGTTATCCTGGAGAGTCACATCAGTTTTTTTTTCATCTAATTTACATCTAACAAACATATTTAAAAACTACATATTTGATAACTTGCATTTAATTAATACTAGTTTTAATGCCCGTGCACACACGGGGCTTAGACATTATGTTAGCGAAACTACCCTTTTAGGTAGCCCGAAATCGGCTCAAGTGAACTTCCGATGCCACAAGGGGATTAATTTTCTCCTCGATATATTCGAACCATTGACCTCCATGTAGTTGATATTGTATATGTTTAATGATTATAGTTAAATGAGTGTGTCAGCTATACTTAGGATTAATGGTCATACTTTGTGTTAGAACATATAAAATTTTAGCTTCACAATCGAATTGAAAAGCATCAAGTTGAATTATCAAAAACGGCAATATTCATAGAATATAGAAAACTAAAAAAACTCAAATAATTATTATGTTTTGTGCATATAATATCTTTTGGTCAAACAAAGATTTACCGATCGAAAATCTTCAATACATATAAAAATGTAAAAAGAGTTTTACCCATTTTTTCCGACACCAACACTTTTTTAAGATATAAAAGTGGTCTAGATTGTTGTATATGATTTATAGGCATACACACATGTCAATGGAATAAAAACTATTTGAAAATTTTTAATGTTAGAATTTTAGTACATATTAAACTAAAATAAAAATGCAATTTTTTCGAACCTATCAATTAATAGCTAGAAAACAATATTTCTTTATTTATGATATTTTATGTGCTTTGGTGTTTTTCTATTTGATTTTACAATATAATTTCAGGCCGTCAATAAAAAGTCACAAAAAAGTTTTCGGGTAGATTTGTGATGTGATTATATACTGTTAACTATTTGTTTGGAAGTAAAAAATTGTTTATGTTTGTTGTATTTTAAAATATAAAGTCTAAGGGAATAATGTTTAAGGGTTTATTTGTTTATTTTTTAAAGTTATAATAAAATTTGTAAATTTATAAATTTACACTTAACTCTATACAATTTATTTAAAATTAAAAACCACTAAAGTTTTATTAATTACCTCATTTTTTTCAAAGTTTTTTTTCCCACAAATTTGACACATATATTTTTATGTGTTTTTTTTCTTCATTATATTTCTCCACGAAAAAATTTCAATTTTGACCAAATTGATTTAATTTTGACTTTTTATTGACCAATAAGATCGCTCGATTTTGCCTACGTGGCAAAATCAAGCGTTCTGATTGGTCCAACTTTAGAATTCATAAGATTCAATTTGATAGAAAACTCCGAAATGATGTAATTATTTTATTATATAAAAAAAGATTGGATGCATATTTGTTTGAATTAAGATTCTCAGGCTGATTTCAACATAGGTCATGCTGACGAGTCAACGATAGGGTTCATAGACATGAGATTAAATGTATATTTCTTTGTTTTCTCTCACGAATCTGTGCAAGTAAAGTATGTGGGCTTTTATGTGAAACGATCCTTTTAATGTTTTAGACGGAGTACATAATTTTGAAAGATCAGTTAACCCGTTTTAACTTCATACTTGTATGGGTTTCGTTTACGTATTTGACAAACAAAATTGCCAATACAATACAACGATCGCTTTAAAGAACACCACAACATTGCATAACAGGAATAATGAAAGAGCAAACCTGCAAACCTTCAATAACACATAGGCCTACAGTTGCTTGGTGCGCCCAAAATTACAAATGCATGGCAATGGTGCCTATTACCATTTTACCTTTATATACCTTTAGATCAAAATTTACAAAACTAGTCGTAATTGTAGCTAAAATATGCAACAAAGTGATGATTTTTTTTATTTTTTATTTTGATCGTTTGAAGGGATAAATACACATTATTGAATATCAAATAAAAATAAAAAACCATCACTACGTTGCATATTTTCTATTTTAGCTACAATCACAACTAGTTTTGTTAAATATTTTGATTAAAATATTGCCATTTTATTAAACCATGCTGCATGCTACATATTAAAATATTGCTATTTTGACTAAAATATTGCTATTTTATTAAAATATTGCTATTTTATTAAAATATTGCTATTTTATTAAAATATTGCTACAACTTCTTCCCATTTGCTCCTGGTCCTAACTATGTTACATATCCTGAGGATGGCGTTGTCGCCAGTTCTTATGAGGTTAGTCGCGAGGAGTGGGACGGTCCATATCAGCCCACTCTTAGTATTCTGACCAGAGGTTTTCAAGGATTCCCATGTTTGTAAGATCGTAGTTGACCAGTTCCCGACACCTAGGGAGATGGTTCGAATTGAAGCTTTGACCGATGATCGTTTGGCTGGGAAGATGAGTGTTCTTCATTGTATGATGATGTCCCATAGAGGGGAATTGTTAGCCCGGTACAGAGGTTTGCTTAAGTCTCATCATGTGTATGTTCAGTCTACTGATTCCAGGTTAAAGGGTCTTCAACAGAGGCTTACTTCCTTCCAAGGATTAAAGTCTCAAGTTTCTGGTTTGAAAAAGCAGGTGACCGATCTTAACCATAAGGTTACAACTTCTGATGCTGCTTTTGTCAAAGCTAAGGCCAAGGGGAAGGAACGAAAGAAAAAGATTAAATCTCTTTCCAAGACCTTGGATCAATTTACCATTAAATCTCTTTCCAAGACCTTGGATCAATCTACCGCTGAAGCTGCTCATCTTGCTTCCGATTTGAATCAGGCCCGGAGGTCTGATGCTCAAAAAGGAGATCAGATTGCCGCCGCTCAAGGTTACCTTGGTGATGTTTATGCTTTGATAGAGGGTTATAAGCATTCTTTAGCTGAGAAGGATGCTGAAATTCTTCGTTTGAAGTCTTCTCCTCCTGAGTTTGCTTCTTTCTTCCAGGGTGGTTTTTAGGGCTTGGTTCAGAAACTCCTTGCTAGTGATGAGTTTAGTAGGGTTCAAGGTGAGCTTCTTTCTCTTGTTGCTAGTGCTGGTTTCGAGCGTGGACTGAGTATGATCGGACTCAAGAGCAGCTGGCTGTGGCCTTGAAGAAAATTTCTCATTTTGTGCCCGGTGCACAAGGCAGGCTTGCTGAAGCTACCCCTCTTGTTGTCACTACTGACTATCCGTTTTTAAACAAAGTTGCTGCTCATTCTGTCCAACCTTTGCCTGTTATTGTTGATCTTGAGCCTGATAGGTTGGTTTGTCTAGCTGTTGTCCCCGCTCCCAGGGCTGCTGGTGTTTCTCCTCCTTTTACGAAGGAGTTGATTGTTACACATGCTCCTTCCTTAGTGGAGTTGTTCTCAAAGGATGCCTCTTCCTCATATACTACTACTTTAGAGCAAAATGAGGAGTGGCTAAGTGCTATGGTTGATACAGCGGATAGAGAGATGGTTGATGCTGCTTCGGATAAACCGGTGGAAGTTTTTGTGCAGGGTGTTGCTCATCTAGTTTGTGAGGATGTGAACCGGGCTGAGTCATCCTCGATTCAAGAATTGGGGTTTGCTTCCTCTGGTTCTGCTGATGATGTGATTGCTCTTTCTGTTGGAGAGAAAGAACATGGTTCCCCCCATTCCTCAGATGTTCTTGTTACTGCTTCGGCTGATGCTGGAGATGCTGTTGCTGCCCCTTTTAGGGTTTAATTTGATGGTATAGTTTTTTCCTTCTCTTTTTTTTATTTCGTCCATTATAAGGGAGGGGGTACGTGACATGCCAGAGAACATTGCTTGTTTCTTCGAGTTTGGGGGTACACAGAGTGTAGATGTGTGGTTATCCATCCAGCGGACCCTAAGACATGTCACCCGCCCTAAGCCGAATTGCTTCCCCCTGGGACCGTAGTATAGCTAGTCAAGCCTCCGTAGGTTTATTAGGCCTCTCATTGCTTCTTAGCAGAATTTGTGTTGTCATGCTCTGACTCCGGAAGTTGCCTGGTTACTAGCTTTTTAGTATTTAGTTTAACATTTCCTTGTCATGTACCGTTCGGTTGCTTTTGTAATTTGTACTTTGTTGAATTTAATGTTATTATTGTCCGACGTTCATCTTACTCTCCTTGTTACATGAGTTTGTTTGTAATGTTATACGTTTGTGTTTAGATCTTTAGCATTGGTTTATGCTCCAAACGCCTTATGTCTGCGTCGGTTGTACGTTTTTGGTTTGGTTCAGATATTTTTATCCGTCCTAACTTGTACTCCGATGCAGATTTTTATTAGCTATTTTTGTACACATTACATGTTCTCATTTTTCCTTTCCCTTGTTACGTTTGGCACAAGTGTTATTCGTTGGTGCTTATTCCTCTACGATGTAGCTGTTCATTAGAGGCATACGTCTTGAGAAAAAGTTATTTGAACTTTCCCGCCCGACGTTGTGCAAAGTGTATAAGTGTTAACTTTGCCTTCCCACCATATCTTTTCACATTTGTGGGGCATGCTGTTGCTTCTTTTACATCCGGAGGTAGCGAGCCATCCGATGTTTACCATTTTTTGTGTTTGTACTATTGTTACTTTTGGTCTTAATCAGATGGAAAATTTGGCTCTATTGTATTAAACAGAAACCATTCATTTAACATAAGATAGTTCGTCCCTCCGAGGTAAGCTGAATATTTTAAAAATTGCTTCCTCTGTCGAGTTACATAATATTTAAATATGCTTCATAATGGCACGATTATATTTAATTGCTCCAGCTGCGATCTTCCCAAGTGGGGCTCGACTTTCCTGATGTTGTTTTCTTTGGTATGTTTCTTGCTTTCTTTGGGAGCTTGTCTTGAGCTTCCACCGAGGGTCTTGTCTTGACACCTACTGATACTTCTTGGTTTAGGAACTCTAGCCGGATGGATGCCAACCCTGTTAGTGTTTCTGCTTTTGGGATTAGACCCTTGGGAAGGTATGTAATTCGAAACCTGTGAAAAGGAGCCGTGGCGTCCATGATTTCTTTCCTATACCTCCTTGCTCTTTCTGTTCTTGGAACTCTGTTCCATCTAACCTGATCAACTAAAAACTTTGAACCAATAAACACAGGTAGGTCCTTCATACCACTTTTGGCAAAGGCGACTAGTCCGGCTAGTAGGGCTTCGTAATCCATGTCATCCTCGGAAGCATAGAAATTCAAGCGGATAGCATGCGAGTACTCCTTTTCTTCTGGATCGACCAGGACTATTCCTACCCCGGAGCCTTATTTGTTGGACTCTCTTCCCACATATTACCTCCATGCCCTTGGTGTTGGGGTTAGCTCTTCTTGAGGCTTCTCCCTTGCTCTGGAAGCCCCTTAATTATTCTTTCTTGGTACTTGCAACACTTGCTCTCCCTGCTCGAAAAACTTTTTCACTATCTACACAGTGGCTTCCTTCCTTTAGATGTATGATACATGATATGTCCTTAATTCCGCTCCCATAGGGCCAGTCGTCCGGTGTTTCCTGAGACTTTTAGTATCTCCTCAATGGGACTGTCTGTCACCACACTGACTTCGTATGTTATGAAGATTTTCCTTATGCATCTTGTTATGTGGATTAGTGCTAGTACTGCTTTCTCTGTTGGAGTATAACAAATTTCTAGTCCTTGTTGTGGTCGGCTTACATAGGAAATAGGTACTTGAACCTTGTTTCTTTCAATGATTAGTACATAGTTGATTGTTTCATTTCTTGGTTGTAGACAAATCATGAGGGTTTCTCCTTCTTTCAGAACGACTAGTGTTTGTAGTTTGCCCAATTTCTTTTTTATATTCTAGAAAGCATCCTCAGCTTCACTTGTCCAATTAAATGCTTTTTCTATATCGTTGCTCCTTCAGATGCTATGAAGAGGGAGCACGAGCTCTGCCAGTTTTGGTATGAATCTGTGATGTGTGCTAAAACACACATCATTTATACCCCAAAAAACACTAATAAACAGACTAAAAACATAAAATATGCTTAATATTATTGTAAATATGTTTGGTTTGTGTTTTTATGTCTTGCAGGTATAAGGGATCGAAAATAAAGCAAAAACGGTGACTTTCAGTAAAGATTTGAAGACGTTTGCGCGTTTTTCGAGATCAAGACAAAGTCATTAATATTTCCCGAGCATGCCATTGGAAAGAGCGCAAAATTACGAGTCCAACGGTGTCTTCATTGTTTATTGGGCCAGCCCGTAACCAATTTATATGGGCCGGGCCAGCCCATAATATTTCTAGCCCAAGACATGACTAAATCCAAATCATTGTTGCTGTTGTCCAAGCCCAAAAAGAAACCAAACTCGGCCCATCAATAAAGTGCAAGTCTTGTCCATTCGGCCCAACAGATAGAGATATGGAACGAGAGGCCCAAAATGTAGTCCAAGAAATGAAGATCCAATTTATTACTCCAAATTGTAGCACGCATATGATTTAAATAAGGAGAGAAGCAGCAAGAATGATCACGTGCATCCGAAATTAATTCTTATGAGGTCACATGCTCTTCCACTCATTATTCCTTGGCCACTCTTGGTCTGACACGTGGCAGCTCCTTGTGAATTTTTGTTGCAAGAAATGGGTGAAAAATGAAACGCGTTTTGTTACTTCAATTCAAATGAAAGTCACGTGCACTTAAATAAATCAACCATGCCACACGTGACTTCCCACTCACTCTATTTGGCAAATCACCATGCAACACGTGGCCAAGGTTGTTATAACTTATTTTCGAATAAGAACAAGGTATGTGTGAGCGGCTGAGAATTGCGTTCATTTAACGCATATATAAGTCCACGTGTTGGTCACTGATTGATGGATCTAAACTTAAATTTGTTGGTAGCTCTGACGTGTACGAGGTCAGATCCAATCATTGGGTCCCAATAAATATCTGGCCCTGTTAAATGACGATCCTGCCCTTAGTCTTTGGCCTCTCATTCGCTGGACACCTGAATGGACAAAAATGCCCCCAACTCCCACTTTGGGTTATAAATATTGGACGCACACAGAAGCTGGAAGTGTTAGATTTTAGTTTATTTTTCAAATAGTAGTATAATTTAGTTAGTTTTAGGAGTAGATTTAGTATAGTTTAGCTTATTAGTTTGCTTATTGTAAAAGCTTTTTAAAGCTTATTAGCTTTTTGTAATCCACTCTTTTTAGCTTATTATTGAAGATGTTTTGAAGATTGAAGTGCTTATTTTCTTATGGCTTATTCTTACCTTTCTTTTCTTTTTCTCTAGCTTATTTTTTAATAAGCTAGCTTATTGGCTTATTGTTGCTTCTAGCTTTCTCCTAGCTTATTTCTTACTTCAAATAAGCCTTCCTTTGGCTTATTAGATTTAGATCTAAGCTCATATTATCCAAATAAGCTTTTGCTTATTTCATTTTGTCTTCTTGTTTTACTTATTTGGTTGCTTATTTCTTGCTTATGCTCGATTCGAATTGCTAAAAGGGTGTCATGAGTCTTCTACTCGGCTTATTCTTTAAGTCTTGAGCACCCTTATTTTCGAGAGCTTATTATTTAGTTTAGTAGTTCTAAAAGCTTATTAGTAGTTAAAGTTTTCAATTGCTTATTTACTTTTAGATCTAGTTTTATAAATAGTTTTAAAAATAGTTTATAGTTTTAATCAAAGTTTTTAGATCTTAAAGTTTTCATGTTGCTTATTTAGATCTTAAAAGAAGTTTTAGCTTATAGCTTATTTATCCTAATCTCTTGTTTTCTTGTCTTATCTCTTATTTCATCCTTCCATCATCTAAGGCCGGAGCTTAAGGGTCTTATAAGGTTGATAAATAGATAAAGTTTTGATCTTTATAGTTTTTATGAAAGTAATTAGTAGATAAAGTTGACACCTTTATTTGCTAATTAGTGAAGTAGAAGCTTTAAAGTGATAAACTTATTTGTTTATTAAGTTTGTAAGATCGGGTGGTTTTATATCATTGCGGTTCTTCATTCGGTTCTTTCCTCCCTCTCTTTTCAATTTTAGTAGTTTAGATTTATTTAGCTTAAAATGTTTATGCTTGCTTATTTGTTGATTAGAATGCTTAGAAAGTAGATTTTTATATATGCTTGTTAAGTGTTAAATTATTTAGTGAATTAAGTGTGATTAATAAAAAAAAAGAAAATATTGATTAGTGATTTTTATATTACTTAGATTATTTTTTTGGTTATTCGAACGGGCAAAAGCCGTAAGAATAACTAGGCATTAATTTAGTAATCGATATCTTAATAAAAGTTGTTTTCAATATAAACCAACGTTGTGAGAAAATAATTTGTTAGAAAGATATTGATTCATCGATAAGAACTTAATTGTATATTTAATTCACACTTAAGGATCTAATCAATTCACTTAGCAAGCATATCTTTTATTATATATCGTTCTTAGTTTATTTGCTCGCTATTTGTTATCTAGTTTTCTTTAGTTTATTTTTATTTAGTTCAAAAATAAAACCAAAAATATTCGACATTCAAACATCAAACAAAATATTTTTGTGGATTTCAAATTCATCTCTCTTTGGGACACGACATCCGAAGGATAAACTATTACTTTTCCTAAAGTAATTTTTATCCGACGTGATTACTATATTATATTACTCGACTAGTCGTTCGCGACGAATCAACGGCTAGTGTTTGTAGTTTTCCCAATTTCATTTTTATATTCTGGAAGGCCTCCTCAGCTTCACTTGTCCAATTAAATGCTTCTTCGATATCGCTGCTCCTTCAGATGCTATGAAGAGGGAGCATGAGCTCTGCTAGTTTTGGTATGAATCTGCTTATGTTCGTCAACTGTAGGATAAGTTCAATATTTGATCCGGACCTTTAGGTGTAGTGATTCGGAGTATGACTTTTACTTTTTCTGGATCGGCTTTTATCCCTTCTGTTGTTGCCACATAGCCTAAAAACTTGCCCTCTTTCATCCCAAAAGTGCATTCGATTGGATCAATCTTCATATTGACCCTTTAAAATTTATGTAGGGTTTTCTCCACATCCTTAATTAATCCCTGCTCTGATTTGCTTTTCATGACCAATTCTTCCAGGTATACTTTTACACTTCGCCCCTTCTGTTCCGCGAGTACTTTATCCATCACCCTTTAGAGGGTAGCTCCATAATTTTTTAGCCCCTTTGGCATGTGAGTGAAACAGTACACTCCTTCCTCTGTGTGAAAACCCGTCTTCTCTTTATCATTCTCTGACATTCGCACATGACTATCTTCCTTAGGGAGTCGTAGGAAGCATTTGTATTGATATCCAATGAGTGATCCCAACTTCTCTTCTATCTCTAGGAAATGGTATTTGTCCTTTGCATACTTTGTTAAGGCTTGAGTAATCCATGTGTACTTGCCAAGTGCCGTCCCTCCTAATTATTCCTTCTTTAAGCTATTCGGACACTCTTTCTTTCAGGATTCTTCTCTGGTCTTGATTCAGAGGCCATTTCTTATGAACCACCGGTTCGGCTAAAGGATATGCTTTCAGCTAATGCTCCATGACAAATCGAGGCACAACCATGCTTACCATTGATGTCTAGGAGAATACATCCATGTTCTTTTGGA
Source organism: Tanacetum coccineum (assembly GCA_026074375.1). Taxonomy (NCBI): domain Eukaryota; kingdom Viridiplantae; phylum Streptophyta; class Magnoliopsida; order Asterales; family Asteraceae; genus Tanacetum; species Tanacetum coccineum. The sequence goes on from BQNB010167656.1 coordinate 9,491, forward strand.
GGACCTCCACTAGCTTCTTTTTGCATTCGATTGACAACTTGCCATTGATTATTATGGGTTGATCCGGATGGTCATTGTGAATTACCACTTTTTATTTTACTGTATCTTCTTCCTAAGAACCTTTGGAGACCATAGGATACTTTTCGAGCCTTCGACCAGAGATGCTCCGGTTCCTCAATATGGCATGTTCTCTTACTCTTGACATATGCTCCATGTGCTGACGCCATAGTGTTTCCTTCCACAAATTTTGCATTTCCTCTATTTGCCTACACTTCTATAAGGCTTCCCTACTAGTTTTCAATGTAGCTACCCCATTAGCCATTGGGAATTTGATCATTGAGTATATAGTGGATCCTATAGCTCTGAGGCTTCTCATCCCCGTCCTACCTAGGTTGACATTGTTGGGAGAGCGTCCAGCAGTACACTTTTCTTCTTTCTCGGCTCTCCCATGGTCACCCTGAGGTCTATTAACCCAAGTGGGTGGTAGATTTCACCCGAGAACCCAACAAGGGGAGCGCTAGACTTCCTTAGCCTTGACTTGGTATCAGCGATGAAACTCTTGAAGTAGTGCTCGTACATGATTTTCGATGAGCTTCCCCCGTCCACATATATCCTTCAGACCCGGAAACCTTCGATTATGCCTTCTAATATGATCAGATCACCAGTCAAGCTATTTTGGGGTATCGCCAAAAAGGCAATTTCCTCTGTCAATCTCGGTCCTTCTACTTCATAGGGCCTCTTGCGGTTTCCTCCCAAACCTACTATTGAGGTAAATTTACGTAGACCTACTAGGCTTGGTAAATGGGCTTCAATCCTTTGTAAATGTCTTGATCAGCTTGGTTCCTTCGGATGCCCCTCCTTCTTACCCTAGCTGAAAACAAGGAAGAACACCGTTAGCTCGCCCTGGGATTTTAGTCCAGGACTAACCCCAGCGTAAGAGTAAGTATAGTGACACGAGATAATTGAAAGAGAATATGCAAAGAAGTAAGTATGGTTCAGAGTGTGTGTTTTGCCCTGTCCCGAGGGAATGGGCTTCCCTCTTTATACTATTCGAGCCATGCCAGATAACACGAGATTAGTGCTTGCCGTCTGGTACCAGCGAGACAGTCGTTGAGCTAGTACTTCCCCTTTGTTCGCTGGTTTAGTTGTCTTCATGTTTATCCTAAGGACAGTGGTCCTGACCGGGTACTATACCTTTTTCGGACTGTCCTTAGGTTCTGCTACCCTAGCACGGGACTAGAGACTCTAGACCTGCTTTATCCTTCAATATAACAGCTTCTCTGGAGTGCATGTCTGGCTTAGCCCGTGCTAGTTCGGCAAAGGTGTTTCAGCTGTGTTTTTTCCTTTAGAGATCCGGTGTAGACTATACCTCATCATGTCCCCCCAGTCTAGTGCGAATGATGCTAAGTCTTTCGTGCTAGACTTCTCAAATTGTTTTCTAGACGCTCTGACCTTCTTCTTATTTTACCCTTCTTCGTTTTCTCTTCTTTTTTTATGTGCACCATCCCTGGCTATTAGTCAGCATCTAACATGTCAGTCTCTCATCAGCCTTTTCGTTTGGGCCTCTATCAGGCCAATGTCATGCTTACGTCGCGGCGGTTCATTTTTTTGGAGCCCCTATAAATAGTCTCCCTCTTTTTTTACTTTTCACTTTTTATTTTTACCTACACTACTGCATACTTCCTCCTTGCTTGATTTGAAGCTCCAATTTCCTTCCACCGCATACAATTTCAAATTAAGTACTTTCTCTCTCTCTCATTCTTTTCCACTATTTTCCGCCATGTCTAAAAATGATATGATCACTCGTGTTTCCGACCTTTCCGAGATTGATCTAGAAAATATAATTAACACTTATAATATTCCCCTTGATCTTCATTCTCGTTTGCCTGATCCTAACCTTACGATGGATCGTCTTCCTAGTGATGCTATAGGCATCTACACTCAGTGCCTCTGCTTTTCTGGGGTCCGTATTCGTTTTTCTTCGACAATTATGTTCACTTCGGCCATGTCTACTGACCGCTCATTGAGTTCTTCCACTAACAATCCTTTCATTAGTCCTTCACACTGGACTACCGCTAACTTTCTCAAAGTGTTGGCTTTCTTGTTTTCCTCCCTTGGTATGTGGCTTATCCGGAATTTGTCGAAGCATTTAACCATTTCTAAGACTTTCCCTTTGTACTTCTTTGTTTTTTTGCCCCTAGCTTCGTATGAGCCCTCGACCTGGTTGGCCACTAATTTTGAGTCCACAAACACATAAATTTTCTCGACCATCATCTCGATCACTATTCTTAGTCATGCTAGCAGGGCTTCGTATTCTGCATCGTTATTTGAGTTGCTGAGGGTATATGAGTATTCCATTCCCTCTGGATCTATCAGAATTAGCCCTGCGCCGGACCCATGGTCGTTGGATGCTCCATAGATGTACATTTTCCATGTGTCAGTATCGTCTATTAGGCCTACGGCTGTTTGCTCTTCTTTGTTTCTTGACAATTTCAGGTCTTCGTCTGGTTCCAAAATTTTCTTTGTTTCGGTAGTTCCTTTGCTCGTAGGATCGTCTCCTGCTATTGTGTCATCTAGGAAATCTGCTAATACTTTGCCTTTTATCGCATTACTTGGAACGTACATTATGCCGTAGGCCCCTAGCTCAACCGCTCATTTAGCTAACCTTCCTGACGCTTCCCGGCTGTTCAATATTTGGTTTATGGGCTTTTTCATGATGACTTTAATCGTGTGGCCTTGAAAGTATCTCCCTAATCTTCTATCGGCGTGCACTAATGCTAGAGCTAGCTTTTCCATCAGAGCATAATTCACCTCCACCCCTTGCAGCGATCTACATACATAATGTATCATCATCTGCCTCGCCCTTCTTTCCACCAGTAGTACAGCACTAACCGCCTCATTAGCTGTCGATAAATACACCATCAGCTCCTCGCCCTTCATAGGGGCTATTAACGTTGGTATCTTTGCTATCAGCTTTTGCATTTTCTGGAATGCCTCTTCTGCAGCATCCGTCCAATGGAATCCTTCTTATTTATACATTTTTAAGCGTGTCTAGGCAAGGGATAACTATTTCAGCCACTTCGGATAGGAACCTATTTAGTGCGGCAAGCTTGCCACTCAGGCTTTGCATTTGTTTCAAATTATTAGGGAAGGGCATGCTTATTACAGCTTTTGTTTTTCACCCTGATCCCTTCAGATGTTACTATGTACCCTAAGAATTTTCCTTCTTCCATTCTGAAGGAGCATTTTTTGGGGTTCAGCTTCATATTTACCTTTTTAAGTGTTAATAGTGTCTCCTCAATGTCTTTGATCAAATCTGACTCTGTTTTAGACTTGATGACCATGTCATCCACGTATGCCTCCAAGTTCATCCTTATTTGTCCTTCGAATATGGTGTCTACTAACCTTTGATAGGTGGCCACTACATTCTTCAACCTGAAGGGAATTTTTGTGTAATAAAAGAATCCTTTGTCACTGTGGAATTCCGTCTTCTCTTCATCTTTTTTAGACATTTGTATCTGGTGGTACCCTTTATAGGCGTCTAGGAAGCACTTGTATTTGAATCCTATTAAAGATTCGATCTTCCAATTAATTTTCAGTAGTGGGTATAGGTCCTTAGGACAAGCCTTATTTAGATCTTTAAAATGAATGCACATTCTCCAACTACCATCCGCTTTTTTCAACAGGACCGGGTTGGCTACCTAGGTGGGGTACCTAACCCTCTTCACTATTCTAGACTTGAGCCACTCTTCTACTTCTTCCTTAACCACATTTCTTTTGTCCGGGGCTATGCTCCTCTTTCTTTGGACTCTTGGCTCAATATGGGGGTAAATTTTTAGTTCATGTTCCGCAACAAATCGGGGTATCCCCGTCATATCTACCGGAACCGATTGTTTAATTTCTTGTTTTTATTGGTATTTTTAGTATAAATTTAGTTTTGTTTTTCTACCGTCTGCTATTTGGATACAACGTATTCAACATCAAACATCGATACAACGTATCTAGTCTACTGAATACGACGTATCGACTATCTGATACAACAACATTTTTAGTTAGTTTTCTAGTTTAATTTTTTTAGAATAGTTTTACTTTCAATTATATCTATTTTTTAGGTACCGTTTTTGGGTTCCCTCCTTACCCATTCAATTACCCTACATGGAGGTTAACTATTGAGGAAATGTTGGCTAAATTCATCGATGAAGGTAAACATAAACATGAGGAGATGGAGATATTCATTAAATAATTTAGAACCACCAATGAGCTTTTGTTAAAAACACGAAGCAACTTATTGAGTGAGCTGAAAATCAAGGTAAAAGAATTGTCAAAGGTTGTGAGTAATGTTTTGATTCCAAAAAACAAAGTCAAAGGAGTGACAACTAGGGGAGGAAATATGACATCTGAAGCCACCCGTAGTAAAGAAATTAATGAAACTGGAATCAATATCAAGTACTTTGAGTCTAGTTTTCAGAAATGTGAGCTTTG
>BQNB010167659.1:0-13971 GCA_026074375.1 Tanacetum coccineum
GAATTGTCAACCAAGCTGAACTGAAGCTCTTTGCATAGGCCTTCTTCAGTTTCTGATCCGCTGCATAAACTGAAGTGAAGATACTCCCCAATCTTCTAAGGACCTAAAGAGCTAAAGCTGAAGAAACTTCAGCGACTCAAACTGAAAGACTTCAGCTTGAGTAACACTTAGGGGATTTTATGTTTAAATCTTCTAAGAAACTAAAGGGCTTAGGAATTGAACACAACAAGTAGCATTCTTTGACTATCATTAGCCTCCACATGCTTTTGATTAAAATATTACCCTTTGTTCTCAATCAATTTCTTTTCCCTCTCATACACTCATATTCCTCAAATTCGATCCGCATTCATCTTTATCTTTTTTTGAATTTGATTTTCAAATTAGGTCAAACTCTTTAACCGTTGCTTGGGGATTATTCAAAGATAAAACCCTTGTCCATTATTCTTTTCTTAACATTTCAAATGGACACTTAGCCCTAATCACTTATAAACGACTTGCTAAACATTTTCTAAACTTTTCTAACACTCACTTAACCATAGCTAATGAATTGGTTTGACCTAAGACTTCCTGGGGCTTTGAAATAAATATGGGAAGGTCAAAACTGAAGTGCACATAGGGGGTTTAACAAAGGTTAATGGGTGAAAATCGACAAGAGAACAAAATCCCCTTTAGCACGTCAGGTCTCATGGGCCAGCACATCGGGGACTGAATGGGTATTGTGTTTTAGCTTGTATATAAATAGCCCACCCCTCTTGTCATATGGACTTCACAATTTGCCAAATATTTATCCCCTCTATCTTCTTCTTTCTTTCTAACCTTCTAAGTCTTGCTTGATCTTCTTGTGTCTCAACATCTTCTAATCTCATTCTATTAAAAGCAAGCTACTTTCGCAAAAGAGACACATATGAACTTAATCCACTCTTATGTGTTGTGACGATGGTCTTCTTCTACCCTTTTCATTAAAATTGAGTCTCTTGGTTAGGTTATCAAACAAACACTTAAACTTATTCATTTGTAAAGTCTTATCCATGTGTGGATAAACAAGGATGTATAAGTCTTATACCTTGGTGATCAAGCCTTGATCGGGTTAAGATCAAGTTGGGATTTAGTGATTCTTTGGTAGAAGCCTAATTCCTTAGGGGGGGTCTTTGTGGTCTTAGTGGTAGGACGAATCGCGAAGTTATTTGTGGGTGGTCTTGGGTAGGTACAAGATCTTTCTTTGTGAGAGCCGATCTTAATGCATATTGGTGGAGCGTAAGTTATACGGTTTATCCACCGCAAGGATTAGTACTAGCGAATAGTAGGAGTCGCAGATTTTCAACTGGACGTACGGATGATGAAAACCCATTATTCTGAACCAATATATATCGTTGTGTTTGTCTCTTTTCCTTCCACTCTTACATACGATATATTGGTTTTTTGTTTTCACATCCTTATACGAACTTGAGACTTTAGTTTTCTTAAACCAAAAATAAGTCGAAAAGACCATATTCACCCCCTACACTTATAATTTCTAGTTTGTAGAGGTCCAAGAATTAACTTGAAGCATCACTCTAATCAGGCAAAGAAGAAGCTAATAAATGAAAGAAAAATCTTGCAGTCAATTGGATTTGCTTTCTCGCTCTTTATGTTTTGTTTATTTAAGGGCTTATAAGAAATTGTAATGTCATGGCTTTCGTGAAACATCTTCATGTAATGTAATGGTTTTTGTGTAACATGTTTATGTAATGTTTTGTATAACATGTTAATGTAATGGTTTTTGTTTCATTTTAATGTAATGGTTTTTGCAACATTGTTTTTGTAACATTTTAAATGGTTAACTGATTTTGTTATTGCAAAATGATACCAAAATGATTCCATAAAAGATTATCAGAAACATAGACGAGCATGGATTAACATAGACAATGCAAATGGATATAATTTCAAATACATATATTTTCATTGTCTTGAACATTAAAAAGTCATTTGCTATTGCACTAGTAGCAATAACATCAAAAGCATATGATCTGAACACACATTGTTTTGAACACACATTAATTAGAAAATAGATAATAGAGCACACATTGTATTGAAAATAAAGTACAAAACATCAGTTATGGTAAGGCCATGCCTCTAGAAAGTTATGTCTTCTTCCTACACCATTATGGTAAAATTGGCTTACCTAAAACAAGATCCTGCTTGCACCCCCACCTTGTTACACACCACTTGATTGAGCAAGAATATGAACCTAAGCTTGAGATTGAGCACCACTTTGAGATTGATCACTAGTTGACTTTCTTGTTATAACATGACTCTGACTATGACCCTGAGCTTGTTTCTTTGTTGCAACATTCTGACTTTGACCTTATGTTTTCTTCTTTGATGTAGCATGTTGAACTTGACCCTTACCATTGTTCTTTGTTGACTTTCTTGGTTTAGATGGGGTTTGACTTGCATTAGCCTAACCAGTTAAGTTTGTTGCTTGAGACTAACTTTGACTAGCCTAGCCTGTTATGTTTGTTGCTTGAGACTGACATTAACTACTACTAGATTGAGTTCCTAATACACCTCCCTTTCCAAGGCATGTCTTTTTGTTAGTTCCAACATTGCCACATATACCACATGTGTTCCTAATACACCTCCCTTCCTAAGGCATGTCTTTTTGTTGGTTCTAACATTGCCACATATACCACATGTTACACTCTTTCAAACCTTTGACACCTTACCATTTTTCACAATATTTGCATTCAGATTTTCATATGTTTTTCTCTTCATATTATTTCTTAACCTACCATTAGGTTTATGATGATAAGGTGGAAGAATGGTTGTGGTCACTGCTGACCTTTTCCAATGTTCATTACCATTTATGGGTTGGATTGTGTGTGAGTAAACTTCTTTCCAAGTCTTAAACCAATATCATTAATGAACCCATAATTCCATTGATCCTACATGTTATCCATTCAATGCCACATTAGAGTTGGTACCTACAACATGCTCACATGACATACCTCTAATCTCCCATCTTTAACAAGTACAACTCCTAACTACAACATTGACAACACATTGATCTCCCAATGGTCCATTAACCTAAAACTTATCTCTTTCATTCCATAAAATATTGTACTTAACTGCCTCTTTCTTAATCTCCCCATGACCACAAGATTAGTGGGATGATACATAACCAAGCACGCGCATTAAAACTCTTAAAATCATTCATACCTTTCTTAAATTTCTGCACAGTTGTTTTTGTTGCAAACCTCCACAAATGGTCTTTGAAAGCTCTACCATTCCATTGCAGTTCCATATAAAGTGGAATGACACCCTGAAATAAAAGCATATATTCAGTATTAAGGATAAGACTTTAACAAATATAAATAGTTAAATGAGTACTAAAGGTGAAGTTTACCTTCTTTCTATCACTAATAAAAGTGAAGTTTGAGCTTGATTGTAAGTCAAGATCATGAGCTAGACATTGAAGAAACCAAGTCTATGATTCTTTGTTTTCCGCTTTAGCAATAGCATAAGCTAATGACTATATTCCCTTATTGTCATCAATACCCACATTTGTAGGAACGTGCTCATGAAATGGTCTTTTTATAAAAGGATTATCTAATCCAACAACTCTATTTGAGAAGCTTTAAATCTTGCTTTTAATGCACCTAAACACAAATAAATTCTCTTGAATACTCTTGTTGAAAGAAATAGATTTATTCAACTTTAAACATTTATCAAAAATGTAGTATTTGGGTTTGTTTTTTGTAACTTTACTATATATTCTCGCAACATGGTGTATTGTAGCTTATGATATCCCATGATCTCACTATATGCCTTGTTATTTTTTTGCCTTGAATGCCTTCCGCAAAGAGATTTAAAGTTCATATTGTTTTAAAATTTCATACTGGCTAGAGTTTCTTATATTTCCAAGCTATCAACTATTACACACTTTGGAACAAACTAACCTCAACATGAGGCTCCTCAAAAGTATTATATTCATTAAGGGTTATTATACAAAGAAGTTACTATACTTTCCTAAAAAGTTCGCCTAAGTTACTAAACTTTCATTTTGTTCACTTAGGTTACTAAACTTATGAAACATGATATTTGAGGTTACTCAACTTTGCAAAAATATACGTAAACATCATTGAACTTGTAAAAACATGACATTAATGTTACTTAACTTACCTAAAAATATACGTCTAGGTTGCTCTGATTAACATTGAAATTTTGGGGGTGTATGTTTATCAAAAGTTCAGTAACCTAAGTGAACAAAGTGAAAGTTGAGTAACTTAGGCGAACTTTTTTGGGAAAGTATAGTAACTTCTTTGTCTATTAACCCTATTCATTAACTAGTATGTCTTCATCTTTAGTATTCTCATTAACATCAGTTTCACTATCTTCTCCATCGGTTTGACTCACATCTCCATCACTAAACTCTAATTCATTTTTGTGTTTTTCAGGGTTTGATAAAGATGGTTTTACGATAGTGAATTTGTACTACTACTTGTTACTTCAAGGCGAGTTCTCTCTGTCCTTAAAGCAATTCGCCCCACCGTTCTTTCGAACAATCGTGTTTCGGGTTACCGACGAATTGCCTCCCAAGATACAATGAAGCAACATATGTAGCAATTATCAACACTACGCGAAGTGGTGATAATCCGGATAAACTACCGAGTTATCAAGGATTTTAAGACACTACAAATTATACTTCTATAGCAATATAAATTGTAGCAATCGGGTGTAACAAAAATATGTTTATTATGTGAATTTTGATGGTTTTGATAATTCCAAAATGGAAAATTCATCCCCTTTACGTAGGCTCTATGGTGACCCTTAAAATCAGTCCCAATACCCCTTCAAATGGCCTTAGAGATACATATGTCCATAACAGTCACAATGGTTCACAAAAAGGTGCAAATAGCGACGATTCAATGACGACTTAGTGACAGAAAAAATTGTCGCTAACTCATAGATCTTGAAACAGTCGCGATGGTTCACTAATGGTCACCCTTTTAACATAAATAACTGCCAGATTTTCGAATAAACGCGTCTTTAAAGTAGTAATCGTTCATTAGCAACGATCTTGTGACAGAAAAACTGTCGCTAATAGCCATTTTGTAGGTAAACTACAAAACACAACAACACACTCTTTTTCTTTCCTAAGACTCAAAGTTAAAATGATTTAAACTCAATATATTTTGAAATTTTCTCCAACAATCCCCCACCATTTTCAAAATAGTCATATTTGAAAAGACACATAAGACCTAACGTGATTCAAAAATCCCCGGGGGTGTTGTGTATAAGTAAAGACGAAATATTACACCTTGAATCTTTATGTAGTGAAAGTGCTCAAGCTTAACTAGGGTAAGAGTGGTTGAACCAAAGTTATTGGACCATCTTCCTATATATGTTAAACGAAAACGCTTCACGCATATCCTTCCTCTCATTCATTTAATCCATTTTTGTGCCGACCCGTTGAAACTAGCCATGGACCTATATCTCGGTTGCTCATAATTCTTTAGATCCAAGCCCTTGAGCTCATAGGAAGCAGCCTCACTTCCACATTCAGATAGGTGGACCTTATCAAAATTGTTCCCATAACTTAAAACAATCCAACATAATTTGTGCTATAATTCCATTAAGAATTCTAGTTAATCTTTAACTGCATTACGATTCCAAGTTCCATTAACCCCTGGGTTGGTATTTCCTAAATTTCGTAGAACTTTCGTCACGTTCGGATGATGTACTGTTACTTCTCAAGAGACTTGGTGAATTACCAAGCGTCGAGACTTGGTGAATTACCAAACGTCGAGACTTGGTGAATTACCAAGCGTCAAGACAAGGTTCCATCATGGGTGACTAGTTGTACATGGGCTTGAGTCACATCCCTTTCAAAGTGCTTTTAATCAGTTTTCTTGGTAATTATTTTTGTGAAAGGATATGCTAAGTTCTTACTAGATTGTAAGAAGTTAACGGTGATCACCCCATCATTTATCAACTGATTGACTTGCGTATGTCTGAGTCCAATATGATTGGACTTACCATTGTATAATTGATTGTATGCTCTTGATAATATTGATTGACTATCGCAATGCACAGAGATTGGCGGCGTAGGTTTCGGCCATAAGGGAATGTTTATTAATAAGTCTCGTAGCCATTATGCTTCTTTACAACATAAAGCCAGTGCCACAAACTCTGCTGCCATAGTAGAGTCCGTTAAACATATATGTTTCTTTGATACCCAAGACACTGCACCCCCACCAAGAGTGAATATCCATCTGGTCGTAGATGCGTAGTCTTCTTGATTAGTTATCCGACTTGCATTAGTATACCCTTCTAATATTGACGGATCTCCGTTGTATTCCAAACCATATTCCATGGTTTTCTTCAAGTATTTAAGTACTCGATTTACAACATCTCAATGTTCCTTGTCAGGACTACTAGTAAGCCTACTTAATCTTCCCACCAGTTTGGAAGATTCTCGCTTTTCTTCCACGAGGTGTACCTTAGACGTGTCATCATTTGCTTTGTTTTCTAAACAATATTGTTCTTCAATAAGAAGATGCTTGCCAAGGTCTTTCAAGGATAAATCATCCTTATGATGTATAAGGTTTTTCTTAACATTTTTCTAAGTGGATGGGAGTTTGTCAATAATAGATGCCACTTGTATGGATTCATCCATGTTCATGTTGTTTTGTGTAAACATACTAAGAATGTGCTCAAGTTCATACATTTGGTCCATTATTGGACATGAATCTACCATTTTGTAAGAATTAAATTTAGAAACAATAAATTTCTTACTTGTTGCGTCTTTCGTTAAGTAGCGTTCCTCGAGAGCTTTCCAGAGTTCCCTTGCCGTTGGATAGTTCTGATATACATTGAATAGTGGATCCGACATAACATTAAGGATATGGCCACAACAAATGAAATCGTCATTTCCGAACTTGAGACATTCACGAGATTCAGCCAAGGTTTCGTTTTCAGATTCCTCAGGATATGGATTGGTCAAGACGTATGCAACGTTCAATGCAGCTAAAAGAAAGTGCATTTTCTTTTGCCAACGCTTGAAACTTCCACCATCGAAACAGTCCAACTTCACAATGTCGGTTGACATTTGCATCAAGTTCTTGGACGCCATCTTGATTTGAAAATTGCTTTAAGATTGTTAGTTTTAGGGTTTGATAAAGATGGTTTTATGATAGTGAATTTGTACTACTACTTGTTACTTCAAGGAGAGTTCTCTCTGTGCTTAAAGCAATTTCGCCCCACCGTTCTTTCGAACAATTGTGTTCTGGGTTACCGACGAATTGCCTCCCACAATGAAGCAACATATGTAGCAATTATCAACACTACGCGAAGTGGTGATAATCCGGATAAACTATCGAGTTATCAAGGATTTCAAGACACTAAAAATTATAAATCTATAGCAATATAAATTGTAGCAATTGGGTGTAAAAAAAGATGTTTGTTATGTGAATTTTGTTGGTTTTGATAATTCCAAAATGGAAAATTCATCCCCTTTGTATGGGCTCTATGGTGACCCTCAAAGTTAGTCACAATACTCCTTCAAATGGCCTTAGAGACACATTTGTTCGTAACAGTCACGATGGTTCACGAAAAGGTGCAAATAGCGACGATTCAATGACGACTTAGTGACAGAAAAAACTGTCGCTAACAAAGTAGTATTTATTGGGTGTTTCACTATCATAACCTAGTTGATCCATAAGAGTATCCATGTCTTCAACTGCAACCTCGTCAATATTAATGAACTCAACTATAGTTTCCTTACCTTCATCATATATTCTCCCACGATACTTTCTGAAAACACCATTGTAATGAACCTTCATGCTAAACATAGTAGATCTACCAGTTCAAACATAATAACCAAATTTTTGTTAAAATAATGTTACCACAATTGTAATAAACTTAAAGATTTGTACTAACATGTATCTTAAAGTATATAATTTAGAAAAAGTAACCATTTTCTGTTGGATATGGTAGGCCCATAACAGGGTGAAGATAATCAATAGCCTAGCTAATTACCAAAAATAGTTACCGGATATCACTTGAAGTCATGTGATCACTTTCCAAAGAAGATTATTCAACCCTATGTCTGGGTTACACGAATACCCCCTTGAAATAAAACCAAGTGCAATTCTTGTTTTAGGCACAAATCAAGAACCCTTTCGTTTTTAAGTATTTAGGTTTTCTGTATGTTTTTCCATGCAATTGTGATTCCTATTTATAGGGGATTTACTCAAAACCTAGTCAATGGAATTAATTAGAGATTAATGGCCAATTAATCTCTTCTATAATTATCCTCCATAATTTAGAAATTAGTGGTTACATGACCAAATTAAATGTGGTCATTTAATGCAGTCGAACCTGCCACTTAAATAGGCAAAAGTTGTTACAAACATTTATGTAGTCAAACCTGCCACTTAAATGTTTGTAACCACCCATTTAATCTAACCACTAAAAGAGTCAGGGAAAATCAGTGACTTGATGGGTGTACACTTCGTACCTCCAAACCCATTTCCAAGTATGACCCGATTCCCACAATTGCACTAAATTTCCAACAATCCTTTCTAATTTAGTATAATTTCTTTGCATGAAAAAATAAACATTAAACAAAACAAGTGCATAAATGAAAATGTCCTGAGGACTAAATTTCCATCTTAGTAAATTACACGTTCAAATATTCGAGAATCAGGGTGTTATAAGAATTGAACCCTTCAACCCATTTGAATACCTGAAGATAAAATACACACAAGTTTTCAAATACTTAAAAACTCCTGACACTATACAAGGCATGTATCCATATCCAATTCATAAATGTTGTAAGAGCCAAAGTCCATGCTCTCTAAAGCGACAAAACCTTAACATTTACATAGGTGGTTCCTCTTTATTCATGCTCCTGCTAAGCACTTTTTTAAAGAAATTAACCATTGAGAAGTAAAGACTCCATCCTCCTTTTTAGCAGGTTCCAAGCACATCCTTGTGATGATATATAAATACATGTGCTTTAGTCCACTAAACATTCAGCTTTCCACATTGAACTCATCTACCAAGTTTCCTTAGTAGGGAGTTGGGTATCCAAGCATTCATTGACTTAGTTGGACTTTAAACCCATCCCTTCAGCAGACTTTATAACCAAGTCTCTAATCAAACCCTTCGTCAAGTGATCAACTAAGTTTTGTTGAGACCTCAAACTCTATAGATATCACCCCATTCATGATAAGCTCACGAATCATGCTATGCCTGACACCTAAGTGTCTAGACTTCCCATTGTACATTTGGCTATAAGCCTTTGCCAATGTAGCAACACTATCATAGCGGATAGAAATAGGTGTTATAGGTTTGGACCATAATGGAATCTCAAGGATCAGGTTTCTCAACCATTCAGCTTCCTTACCAGCAGCTGCTAAAGCCACAAATTCAGATTCTATTGTTGAACCAGTGATGCAAGTTTGTTTCTTGGAAACCCAAGAAATTGCACCTCCACCAAGCAAGAATACCCAGCCACTAGTAGACGAATTGTCTTCAGCGTTGCTGATCTAGCTTGCATTAGTGTAACCTTCCAACACTGAAGGATAACCAATATAAGTCAATCTATATTCCATGGTTTTCTTCAAGTACTTCAGTACCCTCTGAATTGTTTGCCAGTGCTGAGTCCCAGGATTACTAGTATACCTGCTTAGTTTATCCACTGCAAAAGCAATATCAGGTCATGTACAAGTCATGGCATACATCAAGCAGCCAACCACCTTAGAATAATCAAGTTGCAATACAACCTGACCATTATTGGGCATCAGCTTCTCACTTGTATCTATAGAAGTACTCAATGGAATGAGAGGTGGCAATTCAGGTCGGGTTCGGGTTGGCGGTTTCAAGTTGACAGGTTGGCGGGTTAGAAAACCCTAACCCGAACCTAATCCATTCAAATATTCGGGTCAGCTATGGCAACCCTAACTTGTTTATACATAACCCGAACCTAACCCGTCTACCCGTATATATACTTGGGTTGACGAGTTAAATAGGTTACACGGGTTGAATAGTTTAAAAAGGTTTTGGGTTAACCTATTTAACCCGTTTTATATACAAAATTTGGAATATTACACGGGTTAAACATGTTAAACGCGTTTGCGGGTCGACCCGTTTAACCCATTTAACACATATAACAATATATAACAAGTTTTTAATTTAAGAAAAAAAATCTTAAACGGGTTAGCGGGTCGACCCACTTAATTTATTCCTAACCCGAACCTGACCTATTTAATAAACAGGTCAGATGTGTCGACCTAAACCCGACCCAAAATCTATTAGACCTAATCTGAACCTGTTAATTTTCGTATCGATTTCAGGTCGGGTCAGAAATTGCCACCTCTACTAGAATGCAATCAAAATAATTGAATTTCTTCAGTACCTTCTCAATATAATGAGACTGAGAAATTGTTATCCTATTACTTTCATGTTTAATCCTTATACCCATGATAACATCAGCCTCCCCCATGTCTTTCATAGAGAATCTTAATGACAAAAATTCCTTTGTCAGGTCAACCTGAACTTGGTCAATGTCAAAGATTAGCATGTCATCAACATATAGGCAAATGATGACTCCTTTACCATATTCATCAAATTTGCTATATACATTTGTCAACTTGGTTAAGTAAATAACCATTAGACAAAACCACTTCATCAAATTTATGATGCTATTACTTAGGTACCTGCTTTAGTCCATAAAGAGACTTAATCAGTTTACACACCTTGTTTTCATTGCCAGGCATGATGAAGCCCTGAGGTTGGTTCATATAGACCTCCTCATCCAATTCACCATTCAAGAAAGTTGTCTTCACATCCATCTGATGAATAATCAGATTGTGAATTGATGTCATAGCAATCAGTAGTCTTATGGCACTGATACGTGCCACTAGTGCATAAGTATCAAAGTAGTCTATCCCTAACTTCTGTCTAAAGACCTGAATGATCAGTCTTGCCTTGAACTTTTTAATAGTTCCGCCTACCTTTAATTTTTTTTAAGATCCATTTGAAACCAAGAGGTTTGCAACCTGGAGGTAGATCAGCCAGCACCCAAGTGTTGTTGCCCATGATGGAATCCATCTCATCATTAATTTCCTCTTTCCAGAAAGCAACATCCTGAGACTTCATTGCTTCATCAAATTTCTTGGGGTCATCCTCAACATTAAAGCAATAGGAGTGTTGGTCAGAGACCTCATCACTTGTTTCTTCAATTAAGTATAATTGAAATTCAGGTCCAAAGTCCTTTGGAGTCTTATCTCTTTTGCTTTTTCTAAGCTCAGGTTCAGGTTGATGAACAACCTCTTCAGTTTTCAGGGACCACTAAACCACCAATGTCTTCAGTTCTTTTAGGAATACTAAGACTTGATCTAGGGACTTAAGAGAATCTGTTCTTATCAAAGGTAGCATCGCTTGATTCAATTATAGACTTAATTAAAATTGATCATTAGGTTTAATATCAAATAACCTAAAAGCCTTGAAATGCTCAACATATCCAACAAAGATGCATTCAATGCATCTTTCACCTAAAGTTTTCAGCTTTGGATCAGGGAGTCCTACAACTGCCTTGTTCCTTTTATTGGGAACTCTATTTAATAAATAGCAAGCTGTTAACATAGCTTCACCTCAGAGCCCTTGACTTAGTCCTGAGTAGGACAACATGGAATTAACCATTTCTTTTAGTACTTAATTTTTCCTTTCATATATACCATTTTATTGTGGAGTATAATGGGCAATTGTTTCATAGATAATACTAGCAGACTGAAAATACAGAGTATCCATGTACTCACCTCCCCTATCAGTCCTGAATCTTTTGATCAGAGACCCTTGTTGTAATTCAACTTCAGTTTTGAATACTTTGAATTTATCTAATGCTTCATTCTTAGTATGTAATAAATAAATATAACAAAACCTTGAAGCATCATCAATAAATGTCACAAAGTATTTCTTATTCCCTAATGAGAGAGTAGCATGCAGATCACATAAATCACTATGGATTAGCTCCAAAACTTTAGTTTCACGTTTTACATTTTGAAATGGTTTCTTAGTTATTTTGGTCGGCATGCAAGTGTTACACTTTTCAGTGTCCATGTCAAAAGCAGGGATTAACCCATCCTTAGACATATCTTGCATCCTCTTAAAGTGAACATGGCCCGGTCTAGCATGTCATAGGAATGAATTATTCAGTTTAGAGGTTGATATGAAGGCTGAAGCAATATTATCATTAACAATATTAAGCATGAACATCTGATTACTCAAATAACCAAAACTAATAAACACACCATGTTTGGATAGAACAAATTTATTAGAATCAATCACTTGTTTATAAACACAATTATTCAAAATACTACTCGAAACCAAATTCTTACTTATATTAGGAACATGCAAAACATTAAACAACAAAACAATCTTTCCAGAACTAAACCTAAGATCTACACAACCATGTTCATGCACCATGGCTGTTGACTCATTTCCTATGTGAAGAATAGATCCATCATTCAGTGACTCATAGGTCTTGAACCAGCATCTATCTTTACACACATGAACTGTTGCTCCTGAGTCAACCCACCACGTAACATCATCATCCTACACAAAGTAAGCTTCAGATACATATGTAACATAATAAACTTGAAGAGATTTATCAAACATATTCTGACCTTTTAGTGAGTTAGATGAACCATCCATCAAACCCTTTGTGCCTGAACCATTGGCTTTGTTGCCAACATTAACACCTTTGTAATCCCTTTTAATGTGACCAGTTTTGCCACATTTCTAACAAGTAGGTTTTGCCTTCTTGTTAGGATTAGCCCTTGTGTTATCATGATGTTTACGTTTACCCTTGTTGTCATTGTACCTGTAGGAGTTGTTATCAACAAGCGGTATCAGAGCAGGTGTTCTGAAACTTTGATCTAGAAGAAACTATCAAGAAGAATCCTTTACTCACAAGGAAGAGATGGCTCATATAGATCTTTCAGACTCTGAGGTAAAAACTTGTTCAAAAACTTGTCTGAAAAACCATGAAACTCTTAAAAAACAATATGATGATTTAAGAACAGAGTTTAACAAATCTGAGTTCAATTTAGCAAATTATAAAAGAGGGTTAGCATCTGTAGAAGAGAGACTTGTCTTTTACAAGAAGAATGAGGTTATGATTTGTGAGTAAATTGTTGTTCTTAAAAGAGATATCACATATAAAGACTCTGACATTAGTGTGCTTAAATGTGAATTAGAAAAGCTTAAGAAAGAAAAGGAAAGTAACAAACTTAAACTTGACAAATTTGAAAATGCTTCTAAAAGTCTAGACAAATTGATAGGGAGTCAAATATCTGATAATAGTAGGAAGGGTGTAGGGTTTGTAAGTTATAATGTTGTTCCACCTCCACCTACAGGTTTATTTGCACCCCCAACTATTGATTTGTCCAACTCTAGTCTAGAGGAGTTCCAACAGCCTGAGTTTGAAGGTTATAGGCCTAAGACTAGTAAGAGTTTTAGTGAAGTAGAACCTAAGAAAGTTAGGAAGAATGATGGTGCCCCAATTATTGAGGATTGGGTGTTAGATGATGAGGAACAAGATGTGTCTAAGCCTATGTCTGAAAAGAAAACTGTTATTCCTACTGTTAAAAAGATAGAATTTGTTAGACCTAAACAACAAGAAAAATCAGTTAGGAAACCAGTTAAGTATGCTAAAATGTACAGGTCATAGGGTCCTAGGAGAAATCAAAGAAATTGGAATAATCAGAAGTCCCAACAGCTAGGAAGTAACTTTGTGATGTACAATAAAGCTTGTTTTGTTTGTGGAAGTTTTGACCATGTGCAGGCTGATTGCAATTACCATCAAAGGGAAAGGGTGGTATCTTATACAAGGGTGGATTACAATTATTCTGATAAAAAGGCTCACCCTAGTGCTCACAGGAACATGGTTCCAAAAGCAGTTTTAATGAAAACTGGTTTAAGACC
>BQNB010167661.1:0-13971 GCA_026074375.1 Tanacetum coccineum
GTTGCCAGGATTGAAGTAATCAGGTTATTTTTGGCCTATGCATCATTCATGAACTTTCTTGTGTACCAAATGGATGTCAAAAGTGCCTTTATCTATGGTACTATTGAAGAGGAGGTATATGTAAGCCAACCTCTAGGTTTTATGGATCCAGAAATTCTAGAAAAAGTTTACAAAGTGGAGAAAGCCTTATATGGTCTACACCAAGCTCCTAAAGCATGGTATGAGACTTTTTCTACCTATCTGCTGGACAATAGATTCTATAGAGAACAAATTGACAAGACTTTGTTCATAAAAAGAGTCAAGAATGATATTTTACTAGTACAAGTATATGTAGATGACATCATCTTTGGTTCCACTAAAAGGTCTTTGTGTACAAATTTTAAGCAAATAATGCACAAAAGGTTTCAGATGAGTTCAATGGGAGAGCTCACTTTCTTCTTGGGTTTACAAGTCAAGTAGAAAGAGGATGGGATCTTCATTAGTCAGGACAAGTATATGTTGGTTGAAATCTTCTGATGAAATTTGGCTTTTTCTAAGTATCAAGGACAGCCTAGTACTCCTATGAAACCACCAGCTATAGCAAAAGATGAAGAGGTGAGGATGTGATTTGGTCCATTAAGACAGGTCAATGATTGGGTCATTGATGTATCTTACATACTCAAGACCAGATATTATGTTCTCTGTTTGTGCTTGCTCAAGATTTCAAGTTCAACCAAAAGTTTCCCATATGTTTTTAGTAAAAAGAATCTTTAGTTACCTAAAAGGTCGACCCAAATTGGGCCTTTGGTATCCTAAGGACTCTCCTTTTATATTGGAAGCTTTCTCAAACAGTGATTATGCAGGTGCCAGCTTGGACAGGAAATCTACAACAGGTGAGTTGTCATTTTCTTGGTTCAGGTAATCTCTTGGCCGTGTAAAAGCAGAATTAGGTGGTAACTCAACAAAAAATATACTATGCTATAGTATATGTGCTTCTACCATGTTGTGGTCAAGTGCTTTGGATCCAAAATCAGTTGTTACATTATGGATATAATTTAATGCAGACAAAGATTCATGTTTACAATGAGAGTGCTATTTATATTGTCAAGAATCCTGTCTATCATTCTAAAATAAAGAATATTGAGATTAGGCATCACTTCATTAGAGACTCCTATGAGAAGAGATTGATAGAGATGGTGAAGATCTACACTGATAATAATGTAGCTGATTTGCTTACTAAAGCTTTTATCGTGAGTAATTTAATTTTTTTGGTGGCAAGCATTTATATGCTTAATCTATAACTGCATGGTCTTAGGGGAGGTTAATGGTGTATAAGTGCAGTGGATTATACACAAGTGCTATTTGGATTGAAGTTGGAAGGTAAATATGATAATTAATTACTTAGTACTGCTAGGCTTAGCTTTCACTACTTGAAGAAACTGTGTATCGCTGGTACAAAAAGTTTATACTGCTAGGCTTAGTTAGTGCTGCTCAAAAGTGTTTAAGATGATTTTGATGGATATATTGGGTTCATGATGCTCTTTGGATTGGTTTTAAGAGTTAAACATGGTGAGAAGTTAGTTAGTACTGCCAAGCTTATTTATGCTGCTGGGCCAACAGTTAGTACTGCCGGACATAAAGTTAGTGCTGCCAGGCAAACTTAGTGCTGCTAGGTTATCGTTAGAGAAATAATTGCTAGGCGTCTATTGTGTAATTATAACGATTTCTTCTTTAAGAGGTTTCTTAAACTCTATAAAAATCATTCTCAATTACAGTTTAACCTCACCTAATTTCTCTCATACTCTCTAAATTCACAAACCCTAATCGATTTTTCTCACCGACCAACTGAATTCATCAACTATGGCTGATCTTGCATTCGTTCAACAACATAACATGGTTGCTTATTTGGAAAAGAATGATGGGAATGCAGATTTTCATCAGATATTGGACTTCTTGACTTCAAGTTCGATCAATTTTGCTCTCACTGTAAGTCTAACTATCTATGCTTCATATATTGAATAGTTTTGGAACACTGCTAGTCTCAAAACAATCAATTCTGAGAAGCAAATACATGCCAACGTAGATGGAAAGGCTTGTCGGGTAGTATAGGAAATCATCGGGGGGCGAGATCTTCACTTGAATGATGAGGATGGTACTGCTTGCCTAATAGTTAATGAAGTTTTTGAAAACCTTGCACTGATGGGATATAAAATAGCTTCTGACAAATTAACTTTTTACAAAGGTTTCTTTTCTCCTCAGTGGAAGTACCTAATACATACCATCCTTTATTGCTTAAGCTCAAAATCTACTTCATGGGATCAATTTTCTACAAATTTGGCTTCTGCAATTATTTGCTTAGCAAAGGGTCAAAATTTTAATTTTTCTAAATTGATTTTTGATGGTTTGTTAAGGAACTTGGATCCAAAGAAGTTTTTAATGTATCTAAGGTTTTTGCAATTATTCTTGAATATTCAACTTCTAAATTTGGTGATACCTTTTAATGATATTTATGAAACACCAAAGCTTACTAAAAGGTCTTTACAAATATAAGGAAGCCAGGAAAATGATTTTCAGGCAGAGTCACATAATTGTTTCAAAATATGTTGGCTCCTCCAGTAGTAGTTGGTGAAGGTTTAGAGCAACCCACTGAACCCAACCCACATCTTCTACTACTCCTCAGGAAATTTTAACTTAAGTTGCTACTGCTACTACATCACAACCACCAAAAGACCTAAACATATATAGGAGAAATAAAAGAGGTTAGAATACCAAGGTACCTCAGACTGGTGGTTCCCCTAAAAAGGTTGGTGATGAGGCTATCAATGAGGAGATGCTTGATAGTGTGGAAAGGGCTATCACTACTGATGCTAGCTTAGATGCAGCACAAGACAGTGATAACATCACTAAGACCCAATCCACGGTAACACTTAATGAGCCTCATCCTCAGGGAGAAGGTTCAGGTAGTGGTCCCTGGCGCCATGAAACGATGAGGGGTGCTCCTGCTCAGACTAGGTTTGAGAGAGTGCTTGAACAGCCCATTGAACCACCTCTCTCAGAAGGTCACACATCTGGAAGTGGGGAGGGCAGGATGGAACATCAATTTGAATTGACGGCTAATGTACCAATCACACCCCATGATTCACCTCTCCCAGGAGGTTACACACCTGGAAGTGATGAGGGTAGACTGAAACTACAGGAATTGATGACTATGTGTATAAAATTGTCAAAACAGGTGCTTGACTTGGAGAAAGAGAAGGATGCTCAAGCTGTGGAGATCCTCAGACTAAAGAAAAGAGTCAAGAGATTAGAAAGACAAAGGAAGTCAAGCACCTCACAACCAAGAAGGAGAAAATACAGACAGGTTGAGTCTTCAGATGATGATTTGGATGAGGAGGATGCATCCAAACAGGGGAGGAAAAATGACAAGACCAACCCCATGCTTCATGAAAGTGACTTTGATGGATTTGATGATGAGACAGTTGATGCTGCTACAACTAGAGTTAGTACTGCGAGTGCACTAGTTACTACAGCTGGTGTAGCTATTAGTACTTCTGAGCCTAGAACTCCTCCCACAACAACAACAGTCTTTGATGATGAAGATGTTACTATAGCAATGGCTCAGACTCTGATAAAGATGAAGAAAGAAAAAGCTAAAGAGAAGGGAGTTGCTTTTAAAGATGTTGAAGATTCTTCCAGACCTGTCAGATCAATAACTACACTTCAACCTCTTCTATCCATTGATCCTAAAGACAAAGGCAAAGGTATCCTAGTTGAAGGAGAACCTTCTAAAGTAAAAAAGAAAATATCAAGGGTTAGCTCAAATTGAGAGTGATGCAGAGTTAGCTCACAGATTACATGAGGAAGAATTGGCTGAAATTGAAAGGATACAAAAAGAAAAAGAATCACAAGAAGAAGTTTCAATGGCTGCAATCTATGAAGAGTATGATACTATTTAAGCCAACATTTATGCTGATGCTTTGTTTGCTGCCAAGCTCTAACAAGAAGATAGAGAGCAGTATACAATTGAAGAAAGAGCAAAGTTTTTGGCAGAAACAATAGCAGCACAAAGGAAGTTTAGAGCTGCTCAAAGGGCTGCAGAGATCAGAAGTAGACCACCTACCAAAACACAATTGAGGAATCTGATGATGACTTATCTGAATTATATGGGTAGTTACAAACATAGTCAGCTGAAAGGAAAGACTTATGAAGAAATCAAGGACTGTATGAAAGGGAACAAAAGTTCATACATGATTTTGTCCCTATGGATTCTGAAAAAGAAGAAAAGAAGTCATTGGAGCCTGAGAGTGAAGGAAAGAAAAGTAAAAGATTGAAAAGAACTGCAGGATCATATGCAACACAGAAGTCACCTAAGAAACCAAAAGTAATGAAATCTGTAGAGAATGTCATAGAAGAAGAAGCAGCAGAGTATGAGAAGGAGAAGGAAGAATTCAGGTTAAGCTTAAAGATAATCTCTGGTGATGACAGTGAAGTAAACTATGAACCACTATCCAGAATATTTCCTATTGTAAATTGGGAATATAAGTTGCTAGGAATTGTGGATGCAAAAGACATGTATGTTTACAAATTAACCAGAGCTGATGGAAGTTTAAGCTATCATGGAGACATGCAAGCCTTCTTAAGAAGACTTGACAGGCAAGACTTGAATGACCTATACAGGTTAGTTCAGGAAAGGTTTCAAGATCATCCTCTTGAAGGACATGATTTGTTGCTTTGGGGAGATCTAAGGATGCTATTTGACCCAGATGAAAAAGATGAACTATGGATGAATCAACTGGATTGGAAATTGCTAAAATGGAAGTTGTATGAAAGTTGTGGAGTTCACACTCTGTTTATGGATGGTACACCTATGGAGATTAATATGCTAGTAGAGAAAAAGTACCCACTGATCAAGGAATTATTAGAGAAGATGCTGAACTTGCAGTTAGAAGCTGAAGAAGAAAGTACTATGGCATTTGAGCTTATCAAGTTCATCAAATCAATGCTTGAAGAGTAGTAAAATGTTTGGATACATCCTCCTAATGACCAAGATGCTTAAACTGAAGAAACTTGATGATTGAAAAGTAAATATCAAGTTTAGGGGAGGATTGTTGGGAATTTTGAGTTACTACTGCCAGTACTACGTTATTACTATTGGTTCAAGATTGATATTGCTGCTGAAGATAAGAATAGCGACTAAGTAGTTCGTTATCTGCTATGTTATATTAGTTAGTACTGTCAGTACATTGTTAGTACTGCCAGTATAGTTAGTATTGTTAGTATTATATAGTTAGTACTGCTAAAGTGATATGCATGAGATATATTAGGAATAGATATGCATTATCATTGTATGCGTTTTGTAAGCCCATTAGGGTTTCCTTGGTGTATAAAAAGAACCCTACGGCATAGTTAGAATTATCAATTCATAGTTAGTTATTCTGTAACCTAGGCAGAATATTTGCAATCAATATATCTAAAGTTTTTAGTATTCTTTGTTCTTCTTTGTATTACAAGTTAGATTCTGCATAACTTGTAGTATTCACAATCATAGTTTCTCATAGTTTGGATTTATCTAAGTTAACTAAGCTTTAATAGGCTAGAAGATCTATTCATTGGGACTTCACAAATATGTTTTTAGTGAGTCAATAACTAGTGTGCCTGCAGTTGCAACTAGTAAAGTTAAGACTAGTGAGTCAAAACCTAAGTCTGTTAGTGAACCCTTACTTGAAGGGACTAGTCTCTTTTCAGTAAGGATGAGAATGAGACTGGAATCTAAGTCTAAATAGAGAAAACCTAGTTTTGCTAAAGTAGAATTTGTTCAAATTAATGAGCATGTGAAAATACCTAGGGAGTCTATTGAGAAGGTTAGAGAATAAAAAGCAAGCTAAATACCCTAGGAAAAATAGTCAAAGTCCTAGAGGTAACAAGAGAAACTGGAATAATTTGATGACTCAGAAATTAGGAAGTAATTTTGAGTTTAAAAATAAAGCTTGCTATATGTTTGGCAGTTTTAACCATTTAACAAGATTGTGATTTTTTGAACAGAAACTGGTGGAAAACCTGTTGGAAACATGACTAGTGGTGAATCCCTAAATCTCAAAAGAATAGATCACCTCATCCGAAAGGAAACTTTTAGTTCCAAAAATAGTCTTAATGAAATCTGCCATAAAAACACTTAATTCTGCTAGGCAAAACTCTTCAAAAGCAAGTAAATCAGTTAACATGCCAGTACAGTTTAATACTGCCTACCTCAGACTAACAGTGAATAGTGCAAGGACAGTATCAAATGTTTTTAATAAAGCACATTCACATGTTAGAAGGCCCTTTAACAAGTTTACAACAAATAAGAATAGTAATTTAAATGAAAAAGTTAATACTGTTAGAAGAAATGTTACTACTCCTGGGCCATAAGCCGTTAGTTAGTGCTAATAAGGGACCTGAGGTAATGTTGATAAGGCCTCAGCCATGTTGTTTTTTTTGGTTTGGAGATCCAAAACAAAAAGTTTTGATCATGTCTCAGACTATTGGTGCATCAGATGAACTTTAAAAGATTGTAACTTGTTAATGCCAAGCGATCCATAGTTGTAATGCTTGGGTCCCCAAGAGAGCCTGATTCTCTTACCTTTTGTGTAGGGCAATTCACAGCTAGAATTGCAGGAAAAAGGAGTAATTGACAGTGGATGCTCTAGCACTGATGGAAACAAGAAATACCTCATCGGATTATGGAAGAAAGTGATGGTGGATTTGTTGCTTTAGAGGAGAACCCAAGGTGGTAAAAAATCACTGGTATGTAAAAATCTTTAGTACCATATAAATAAATTAGATTTTTGAAGATGTGTACTTTTTTAAGGAGCTTAAGTTGAACCTTTTTAGTGTTCATAAATGTGTCGGATAAAGAGGAAACAGTTGTTCTTTTTACAACACTGATGGTGTTGTTTTGTTCCTTCTTGGACTGTTAGCTACTTGATAAAAAATCTTCGTCTTGATCTAGAGTTCCTAGAAAAGATAACATGTACAGTGTTGATTTAAAGAATATTGTCCCTTCAGGAGGTCTAACTTGTCTCTTTACAAAGGCCACATTATATGAATCTAATCTTTGGCATAGAAGGCTTGGGCATATAAATTTCAAAACTATAAATAAACTAGTTAAGGGAAACCTTGTAAGAGGTTTACCTTCAAAACTTTTTGAAATTAATCAAACATGTGTTAGTTGTCAGAAGGGAAAGCAACACAGAGTCTCTTGTAAGACCAAAATAGTCAGTTCAATCAGCCAACCTTTACAAATGTTGCATACGGATTAATTTGGCCCAACATTTGTAAAGAGTCTAATGAAAAGTACGTACTTCCTAGTTGTCATAGATGACTATAGTAGGTTTAATTGGGGTTTTTTTTTATTTTCTTTTTTCGATTTTAGCACTTAAGGATTGAAAACTAGTGAAATCTTAAAATATTATTACAGCATAGAAAATCTAATAGACCTTAAGGGAAAGTGGATTCTGATGTGACAATGGGACTGAATTCAAGAATAAGGTCATGAATCAGCTCTGTGAAATGAAGGGTATTAAAAGGAAATTTAGTATTTCTAGGACTCCACAACAAAATGGAGTAGCAGAAAGGAAAAATAGGACACTAATAGAGGCTGCTAGGACTATGCTAGCTGATTCAAAATTACGAACAACTTTCTGGGCTGAAGCAGTTAATACTGCTTGTTATGACCAAAATAGGGTGTTAGTTATCAAGCCTCATAATAAGACCCCTTATAAACTTTTTCTAGGTAGAAAACCTGCCTTAAGCTTCATGAGTCCATTTGGGTGTCCTATTATAATCCTTAATACCATAGATCACCTAGGCAAGTTTGATGGAAAGGTTGATGAAGGGTTCTTTGTAGGATACTCTACCAATAGCAAAGCATTCAGGGTATTCAACAGTAGAACTAGGATAGTAGAAGAGAACCTGCATGTCAAGTTTAGTGAAGAAACACCTAATATTGCATGAAATGGACCTAATTGGATTTTTGATATAGATGCTCTAACAAAATCTATGAATTATGAGCCAGTTGTTGCAGGGAATCAATCAAATGGTATTGCAGGTACAAAAGCATATGAAAATGCAGGTAAAGCTATAGTGGAACAGTACCTAGCAAAGATTACATATTGGTACCATTTTTGACTTAAGATCCACCATTCTCTTCTAGTTTAAAGGATTCTCCTGATGCTGGATTCAAACCATCAGGGGAGGAGGAAAAGAAGGATGCTAAACATCTAGAGAATGAAGATAGTGAGGTGACAAATACAGAGGAGCCAAGAGTTAATCAAGAGCAGCATGAAAGTGTTAACAGTACTAACAATATTAATACTGTTAGTTTAACTGTTAATACTGCTAGTATAAAAGATAACGCTGTTGATGAGAATATAGTCTATGGATGTGCTTATGATCCTAATATGCCTAATTTAGAAGAGATTGTCTATTCAGAAGATGATGAAGGTGTTGGTGTAGAATGTGACTATGAACAATTTAGATACAATTCATGCTGTCAGTCCTATTTAACTATAGAATTACAAGGATTCGTCATTTGATCATACATTGGAGATTTACAATTCAGCACCTCAAACCAGAAGTATGGCAAAGAGTGTGACTTAACATGGTATGTTTAGTTTAGTGCAACAGAGGATCAACCACAAAGATTTTCAAAATTGTCTGTTTGCATGTTTCTTATCACAAGCAGAGCCCAAAAAAGGGATTTTTTTTTTTAATATTTTTCCATAAGCATTAAAATATCCAGGTGGATAGAAGTTTGTAAGAAGAGCGTTCTTCAGTACAAGTTACAACAGGTTTGGACCTTGGTGGATTTACCATATGGCAAAAGAGCCATTGGTACTAAATGGGTACACAGGAACAAGAAAGATAAAAAAGGCATTATAATCAGGAATAAGGTAGGATTCGGTTGCACTGGTGTTTACACTCAGAAGCAAGGAATTAGATTAGATGAGGTTTTTGCTCTAGTTGCTAGGATTTGAAGCAATTGGTGGTAGTTCTTAAAGCCTGGCCTATTCAAGATTTATTTGTGTACAGATGGATGTAAAGAGTGCATTTTGTTATGGCAAGATTGAGAGGAAGTTTCGTCTGTCAAAAAACCTTCAGGGTTTGGATGATCCAGAGTTCCATGACCATAGTGTTTTAAGGTAGAAAAAGGCGCATATATTTAGTCTACATAAGGTCTAGATGGCTTGGTTGAGACTCTATTACCTATTGATTAGACAATAGATTTCAAGAGAGTAAGATAGATAGGACTTGTTCATTTTTAAAAGAGTCAAAAGTGATATTTTTGTTAAAGTATATGTAGATGATATCATTTTTGGATCTACTAAGAGGACTTTTTATGGCCACTGAGTTGAGAATTTATGCTTAAGAAGTTCTAGATGAGCTACTATGTTTTTGGGTGAGCTTTACTTTTTTAGGACTACAAGTGACACAAAAAGATGATGGAATTTTCATCATTCAAGATAAGTATGTAGATGAAATTTTGAAGAAGTTTGGATTTTCAACTGGGAAGACAACAAGTACACCTATGGAGACCTTAAAGTCTTTGATGAAGGATAAAAATACTGAAGATGTTGATTTTCACTTATATAGATCAATGATTGGCTCATTAATGTATTTAACATCTTCAAGGCCTAATATAATGTTTGGTGTATGTGCTTGTGCAAGATTCCAAGTCACACCTAAAGTTTCACATCTTCATGCTGTGAAAAGAATCTTTAAATACTTGAAAGGTCAACCTAAATTGAGCCTTTGGTATCCTAAGGACTCGCCATTTGATTTGGAAGCCTATACTGACAGTGACTATGCTGGTGCAAGTTTAGACAGGAAATCCACAACAGGAGGTTGTCAATTTCTTGGAAGCAGATTGATTTCATGGCAATACAAGAAGCAAACTATAGTTGCTAACTCTACTACTGAAACAAAGTATGTAGCTGCATCTAATTGTTGTAGACAGGTGTTATGGATCCAAAATCAATTGATTGATTATGGATACAACTTTATGAACACTAAGATTTTCATTGATAATGAAAGCACAATCTGCATAGTTAAGAATCCAGTGTTTCATCAAAGACTAAGCTACATTGATATTAGGACATCACTTTCATTAGGGATTCATATAAGTAGAGATTAATACAAGTGATCAGATTCACACTGATCACAGAATGTTGGTCAGATTTACTCACAAAAGCATTTGATGTTGTTGTTTTCAATTTTTGACTGCTATTATTGGAATGCTTGATCTCTGAAGTTTTGTTTGGATAGATTGATGATTGGAATAGGTTGTAAATGCTAAGGATGAAATTGGGGTTAAAACTGGTAACTCAAAAAGTTAATGCTGTTGGGCATTACTTAGTACTGCTGGGTGAAAAGTTAGTACTGTCAGGCAAAACGTTAATACTGCTGGGCTAAGATAGTGCTGTCAGGCAAAAGTTAATGTTGCCAGGCTACTTACTATTGCTACGTTACCATTGGTGTTACAACTGCTAAGGGTATTTTTGGTCTATAAAAGGGAAACTTCACTTATAGGTTTCCTTTATCACCTATTTAAGCGTATATGATCACAATAAGTTCTTCTTAATTCTTTAAATACTCTCAAACACAAACTCAAAAGTCAATTTCATCACCGACTTCAAATAATTATCACTCATGGAGGCTCTAAAATTTGTTGATTCACACAACATGGTTGCTTACTTGGAAAAATCCACAGAGAATGCTGATTTTGATGAGATGGTAGACTTTTTGAATGCTAACCCAATCTGGATATTCCTTAACTGTAAGTCCAACTATCTATGTATCTTATATGGAGCAGTTTTGGTCTACTACAAAGATCAAAACAGTCAATAATCAAACACAAATACATGCCAAAGTTAATGGCAAGACAATAGTAATAACAAAATCATCTGTGAGGAGAGATCTTCACTTTGATGATGAGGATGGTATTACTTGTCTAACAAACACTAAGATTTTTAAAAACCTACAATTGATGGGATATGAAAAACTTTTTGATAAACTTACTTTTCAAAAATCTTTCTTTTCCCCTCAATGGAAGTATCTCATTCATACCATCTTACAATGTTTAAGTTCTAAATCAACTGCTTGGAATGAATTTGATACTAATATAGCATCAGCAGTTATATGTTTGGCTAAGAATTAAAAAATTTAATTTTTCTAAATTGATTTTTGATCGTATGTTAAGAAACTTAGATCCTAATTCTAAAAAGTTTTTAATGTATCCAAGGTTTTTACAACTGTTTTTGAACAATCAAATTGAAAATCTTGAAGCAGTTTTTAATGATGAATATGATACATATACTTATACTAAAAAGGTTTTTGCAAACATGAGAAGGCAAGAAAAAGATTTTTCAGGGGCAGTTACACCATTGTTTCCATCTATGCTGGCATCACAAGCAGTAGAGGGTAAAGGTTCAGGACAACCCTCTGAACCCCAACACACACCTACTATTGCTTCACCATCTTATGTTGTACCAATCCCTACTGTTGCATCATCATCACACCCCAAAAAGACTCACAAACATAGGAAAACCAAAAGAAAGGCCACAGAGATATCTCAGTCTAGTGGACCTACTACCCTTGTAGTAGATGAGACTCTCCATGAGGAGAGGGGAGACAGTGTGGAAAGGGCTGCCACTACTACTGCTAGCTTAGATGCAGAGCAGGACAGTGGTAACATAATTAGGACCTAATCCATGGCAACACTTAATGAGCATATTCCTCAAGGAACTGGTTCATGTAGTGGTCCCAGGCGCCAAGATACCATATTGGGGGACAGACCTGCTTAAACTAGGTTTGAGAGGTTGTCAAAACAGTCCAATGATCCACCTCTCTCAAGAGTTAACACACATGGAAGTGGGGAGGACAGTATGGAACTAAATGAATTGATGGAAATTTGTACAAGATTGTCTGAAAGGGTTCTTACCTTGGAGAATATCAAGACTGCTCAGAATTTAGAAATTATTAATCTAAAGAAGAGAGTCAAGAAGTTGGAAAAGAAGAAAAAGGTAAGAACTCTACAACTCAAGAGGATGTTATTCAAAGTCAAGATAAAGTCTTCTGCTAAAAAGAGTTTGGGTGATCAGGAGGATGTATCCAAAGAGGAGAGGAATGGAATTGATCAAGATGAAGAGATTTCATGGTTTAAAGAGGATGTAGAGACTCAAGGGAGGTATGGTCATGATTTTGAAGTTAATAATGCTAGTACATCAATTACTACTACCAGTATTAATATTACTACTGCTGAATCTGTTACTACTGCCAGTGCACCAGTTACTACACCCTACAAACTAATATATGGAAAGAACTGCCACTTACCATTCCAAATTGAACACCATGCATATTGGGCATTAAAAAACTGCAACCCTGATCTTATCGCTGCTGGTGAGAAAAGAATGTTTTAGTTGCATGAGTTAGATGAACTTAGACACCAAGCCTATGAAAACTCCCGTTTATACAAGGCAAGAAACAAAGTCTGGCACGACAGAAAGTTAAGAATGAGAAAAGAATTCAAACAAGGAAATATAGTCCTACTCTTTCACTTTAAGTACATATTTTAAACAACCAAAACTTAGATCTTGATGGTTAAGACCATATATAGTGAAATATCAATATCCATCTGGATATGTTAAACTCTATGGAAAAGATGGAAAGACGTTCATAGTAAATGGCCATCGACTTAAACTATATCATGAAGAAGAAGATAATGACCCAAGGGATGCAGTAACTCCCTTTTTCCCAAAAGAATGACTCCCGGAGTACGAGTCCAGCTAACGACTCTCTCAAAATTAAGCGCTTCTCGGGAGGCAACCCATGCTTCACTTAAGTGTGGAGGAGTCCCTCCTCCATTCTTCTACTAATATCCTTTATTTAGTTTTTATAAAAAAACAACAACAAAAATATTTTTTGTGTGTTTACTTTTATGCAGGTATTTAAGCATAAGAATATGAAAAATTATGAAGTATGCTCAAGGATAGCTCTACTGCAACCATACATTCCTCTATGCCCCTGGAAGTACTGTTTTCCTTAAATTTTCCCTATTTCATCTCTATTATCAGTTATCACATTGAGGGCAATGTTCAACTTAAGTGTGGAGGGGAGCCAAATAGGAAAATTAATCATATCCCTCCATGTTTGCCCTGCCAAAAAAAATATAAAAAAATGCTTTTAGTAAGGTAAATCCAACCGGATTGACATTATAGCTAGCACAACCCAGTCCACTAAATTATGAGAATTTTAAACCTTTAGAATATTCGGGTATCCACCTTTGATACCCAAGATAATTGATGCATTTAGCTTGTTCGAGTTAAGGTTTGAATGCAGTCATATGTGTCTATTCCGTCGTTACGGATGTGTACATATGGTCTTTGTCGCCTTTTCTGGAACATTGGTATTGGTTGATAATTATATTTGAGAGAGCCGGTAATTTAGAAGCTCTAGAACTTGTGTTTAATCATCATTTACTAGACCGAAGCCTAATCTACTACATATTATGAATTTCGCAAGTCCCTGTGAGCACTCCCTTTAGTGCTAAGTTGCTGAAATCCCAAAGTTAAATGAAGAAGTTCTGTGCTAAGCCTTAGTTATCATAGATGAAAAAAAAATTTAAAAAAGTTCTATGTCTGTTATAGTAGTTCAATGAAATAAAGGCTTATGTTTTGGCATGTGAAGTTGTATCCGCTACAAATACCAAGTTCCGCCATTCAGTCAGGTTTATGTGTTAAGTACAAGCCTATAGTAGCTGTCTAGATTATGTCTGTACAAATTTAGTGTCTTACAAATATACAACCCTACCTGAGTGGCTGAGTGAATTTAGAAAAAAAACCAAACACTATTCCTATGCGAGGTGCTATGTTATATGTCTATTGTTAGGAAAATATTGTAAACAGACTTAATACTGTTAGTATTAAAGTTAAGTCTGTTAGTTATAGTTAGTACTGA
>BQNB010167662.1:0-13971 GCA_026074375.1 Tanacetum coccineum
AATATTGCTTTCTTATTATTCCGCTGCGTGTTCAATATTATCTGTAAAACGATCCTAGATGGGCTAAACGATTTTCAACGATCCTAGATGGGCTAAACGATTTTCAACACACATGTCCTTTAATAACCTTCATACATCTTTTGAAGGGATACATCTACCGAAAGCATATAGGACCACATAATTTTACCTCTCTAGTTACGTGCAAAGTCAAGTGTATCATAATATCAAAACTTCTTGAGTAGGCACAGTGTCACAACAAGTTCCAATTGCATCTTATCTAATTCTTGCAAGCTGATTTCTTTCCTACATATAAATATAAAGAAAAAGCAAAACCTGATAACAGCATATCGTGTGGGTGGGTGCATGATTGAACGTATAGCAATGGGCAAAAACTCTTGCATTAGTATGTGATAGTCATGCGATTTAAGGCCAATGAGCTTCCTATCCTTTAGGCTGACCAAACTAAAGAAATTTGAACAATAGCCTTGTGGTACCATAATGTTGGATAACGTTTCACAAAAGATGTCTTTTTCAGCATTCGTTAATGTGTAACCTGCTGGAGGTAGTGTTGTTTTGTCTTCTTCTTTCCTAGCAAACAACTCTGGTTTTATCCCCAACTCTGCCAGATCCAATCGAGCATTCGTTCCATCTTTTATCTTTCCAAGAACATTTAGCAAAGTTCCGACTAGATTCTCACAAACATTCTTTTCTACATGCATGAAGTCAATACAACGTGGAACAGAATTATGCCTCCAATACCTTTACTTTCGATACCAAATGTTAAATTTCTTCCAATATGCTTCATTTACTTGGTTGGAACTACCCTCATATTTTGTTGTTTTCCTTTTCTGCTTTTGAATCTTCCCACCTCTGCCTCCCGTATCTTCTTGGTTTTCTGAGGTCTTATTGTTTGTTCTTTTTCCTTTTCCCCACTTATTTTCAATATGTTGTACCTCGTTGTATATTTGTTCCTCGATTAATGGATTTGGAGCAAGCTGAAATTCTTGTTGTCTATTAAATGCCTTCTTTTGCCTTCTGAACAGATGGTTGTAAGGTAGATATCATCTATGTCCAGCATAACTTTGCTTGGATGAGGCATAAAGTCTAACACAGTGTGTATCTTTCCCACATACTACACAACCTTTGAATCCACTGTATGGGCAGCCACATAATGTACCAAGTGCAAGGTAATCGTTTATCGTCCATAATACAATGGCACGCAGATTAAAGTTTTCTTTTGTGGAAGCATCATATGTATCAACCCCTGTCTCGAATAAGGTATGCAGATCATCAACCAACGGTTCTAAAAAAACATCGATATCATTTCTTGGGTATCCTAATATTAATACCAAAAGCATGATACACCTTTTTTTTCATAAACAACCATGGAGGAAGGTTGTATATGACAGATAAAACTGGCCATACACTGTGATGCCTAGTTCCTGAGTTGACGTCAACCCCATCAGCCAATATTCTTAGTCGTAGATTTCTCGGATCTTTAGCAATTTTGGGGAATTTTTCATCTATGGTGCGCCAGGCCTGTGAATCTGCGGGGTGACGTAAAACACCATTTGTTATCCTCCTTGTTGCCTGGTGATTGGTGAGAAATGTGAGAAATTTAGGTGGAGATGGAGATGGGTAGAGGGAGAATTTGAAATTTGCTAAAAAAATATAAGGGTGTTTTAAAATTTTTGAGGAAGGAAATACTTTTAAATTATGGGGGGCTTTTTAAAAAATTTGGGGATGGAAATACCAAAAAATTTAGGGAGGGAAATACCAAAAAGGAAGCCACAGGTATCGAACCTCTGACCTCCCCTTCACACCAAGACCTCAACCATCTCCGCCCTTGGGTCTTTTTCAATTATACCTTGTTTTGTATTCCTCTTATAGACTATCTGTTTTGAGCTTATTTGCTATAATAATTAGTTTTACAAAAATAAGTTTTAAGATTTTGTATTTTTAGTTTTAAAAGTTTTAAATAATTTTCAAATTAGTTTTTAAATTACTAATTAAGTTTGAATTTTTCAAATTAGCTTTATTGTTTTAATACTTGTTTTAGGTTTTTAATGTGCCTTGATTTTCTTGATTTACGGGAAGGCGGTCAGTGAAGCAAATCATGCATGATGTCATCATTTTTATTGTTCTTCTTATAGTGTTAACATTCAAAAAACAATCGAAAATACTAAAGATGTTATGAAATCTAAACTTGTATATTGTGTTCTAGGTTCCACACTACGGGGTTTGTAGGTGAGTTTTCATTAACCCATACATGCTCTAGCTATCACATCTATCTCGACTAACGCTAACCCTCTTTCCACATTTACTATGCATAGAATTTATTGAGGACAAATGATTCTAGATGGCTTTACAAGTGTCAATCTTTCCACGATTATGGGTTTACAAGTGTCAATCTTTACAAGTGTATTCACGGTAAATGACGTATAGTTTGTTGAGAATGTTGTCTACGAGGACGGATACAACCAGTTTGACGAGCTACATCCATTTTCTATTGGTGTTTTAATCACTTATGATAGTTGTTTATATCTATTATAAGTTGATTTTTAAGGAAAATCTTGACGAACTACACAAACCTCGTCAGAAATACCCAAAACAAGCAATTCGCGATTCGCCACTTTTGCAACCTTGGTTATTATCTAATACTTGAACAAAGTCATATTAGTGAAAGTACATTTAAAACACAATCTTGACAAAGGTATTCTCTTTATACATATTTGTTACTGAGATGATATGTCGTAAGTTATCAAGGCACGAATTAACATTAATGATCTACAAGTGAACAAAAATCCATAAACGAGCTAAAGTAAACTATTAAACATTAAATTATTACACACATGGATTAGACGATAAACTATACACGAAACCAAACTAATGTGAACTTCCATAATCGGCAAGACATACAAGGTGATTTGCATGACTTCTCAGTAAGCATTGTATAACGACTATTGCGACAAAGAAAGAAGAAACAATGATGTTGGTCCAAGGTGGTATTTTCATCATCTTCTTTTTACTAAAGATGTTATGAAATGTGAACTTGGATATTGCGTTCTAGGTGACTATTCATGCTATAGCTATCACATCTATCTCGACTGAGGCTAACACTCTTTCCACATTTAACAATCATGGCTTTACAAGTGTCAATCTTTCTACAAATGGCTATGCATAGAATTTATTAAGGACACAAATGATTCTAGATGGAATGTCATTATTCATGGTAAATGACGTATAGTTTGTTGAGAATGTTCGAGGACGGATACAACCAGATTGATGAGCTACCTCCGTTTTCTATTGGTGCTTAATTCATCTTCAAATAATGTTATCGATGCTATTACTAACTTAAGCTCCAACCACGATAAGATATTCTTTGTTGAAGACCCGCACTTAATAAAACGTTTCGATATCAAGCATGATTATAACACGATATCTTTAAATTCTATAGCTAATTTATTTTTAAAGCAAGTATTTTAATTTAAAATTCACAATTATAAACTTTAACTTAATTAATTTTCATTTAATTATTTTTCATAAAAACAAAAATTATAAACATTTAATTTAATTAACTCTCCATTTATTTATAAACTTTCAATAATTTATTTATTTTTAATAATAGGGTTAAGTCTATAGGTAATCTACTTACAACCCGACCCAATAATCAAAAACAACTCTAATTCCAAACCACATAAGCAATCCATAATCGTCATCATCTAGAATGAGTAAAGGTTTTTCATTTGTTGTTCTTATTTTGGTTTAGCTTATTAGCTTATTAGCTTCTTTGTATTTTGGTGTTTAGCTTATTTTGGTTTAGCTTATTAGCAGACTTAGGGTTTCTTGATTAGGTTATTTGCTTATTAGTAGAAATAGGGCTGCTTGGTTTAGCTTAGTTGCAGAGTTAGGGCTGTTGGGTTAAGCTTATTAGCAGAGTTAGTAGTTATTAGGTTAAGCTTATTAGCAAACTTAGGGGTTACTGGGTTTAGCTTATTAGCAGACTTGGTGGTTATTGGGTTTAGCTTATTAGCATAGTTAGGGTTTCTTGATTAGGTTATTTGCTTATTTGCAATCATAGGGCTGTTTGGTTTAGCTTATTTGGAGAGTTAGGGCTGCTGGGTTTAGCTTATTAACAGAGTTAGTGGTTATTGGGTTAGGGCACTATAATGTGCATCTGTAATGTGGGTCAAATGGTGTGCTTGCATCTGTAATGTGGGTCAACAAACTTACCAGACTTAGTTTAATTTTTAATTTGTTTTTGCAGAAATAATTGTGCTTACTTTAGACAGCTCAGATGACAACAACGGTGTTTCTAGTGAGGGGCCATCAATAACAAGTATTCCTAAAGAGGGGCCATCAATTGCAAGGCAGTCTAAGGAGCCCAATCCAAAAGAATTGCTTGAATGGTATGGATATGACACTGTTGAGGATTATCTACCAGTTGCTAAGAAGCCAATTCCAAAAGTCATCTTCAAAAGCCCTATTCCAAACAAGGGATGTGTGCTTGGACTAGCTAATGTTGAAACATGGGATAATATTGTGAAGAAATATCGAATGAGGACACATGAAAGATGTGCAGACAAGTCAAAGGGGAAAAGAATGGTTTCATGTTGAAGGTGATGAAAGGATTTCATCATTTTGTTTAATTTTATGTAGTACTCATCTTAAAACAGTGTTCTGGTAACATGTTAAGCTAATTTTTGGGCAATCTAACTTGTATTAGCTGATCAAACAATATTTCATGCAGTAATGACTTGTATCTGTTGATGATTGTAATTAATCAAACTTTCTTAGTTAATGTTGTTTTAATTTTTTTTTGTATTTTTAGATACGGGTCATACAGGAAAAATTATATGGGTCACATACAAGATTACATATTTTGTGATAAAAAAGCTTTTGGGTGTAATGGGTCATTTCATAATAAGCAGCTGTAATCTTCTCAGCAGTTTTAACAATCCAACATCATTAACTTTTCCATTGGCAGTCTTAACTTGAACTGGCAGTAGTAACTTTCACTGGCAGCATTAACTCCCACTGGCAGCATTAACTGTATTACCAGCAGTAGTTTGGAGAAAAAAATGCAGTTTTGGAGCCAAATTGCATATTTTTCAAAAATGAAATTTTTTTAAATAATTAAATTGTTAATTTAAAAGAAGTTGGAGCCAAAAAATTTATCCAAAATTTTTTAAATGCATCACTTTCGAAAAAAAATTAAATGCATATCAGCTAATTAAATGCATATCAGTTTCCAAAAAAAGAGCCCTTTCAATTTATCAGTAAACCTGATTTATCCCTAAACAAAGACTATACAACACCAAAATAGAAAAATCAAAATCTCTATCACCATTACTCTCCAAGCCAGAATCATTTTATTTTACACATTGTTGCTCAAAGTCATGGAAAATCAATCCGATTTTTCAGAATCATTTGTGTGAAATTTAAGCCGATATCATGATTCTTTTTGGTTAATTCTAAATAATGAATATGATGATAATGTTTAGGATATGAATCCGAGGAAGTATCCTGATGATGAAGATTGCGTGATGGAACCAACACATCGCGGAAGATGGCGGATGAAACCAACAATTCCAATCTGAAACTAGTTAAAGGGCAAAACCAGGCTATATAAGTTTCGCAGGGAATATGGCAAACCTGGTGGAATAAAGATCAAGGTAACCTTTGATGCGTTGAATAGGGTATCAGGGTTACACATATCATTGTTTATGAGTTTTTTAGGAGATCTTGTTCTTGAGCACATAGGTTTGAAGATTCTATCCTGGAAGAAGGTGGATAAAAAATCAAGAGATAAATTCTGTGGGATGAAAATCACAGTACACATATATATCTATTTTTTAACCATAGTGCTACATAAGTTTTATCTATGCATTTTAAATATGTGCAACTGAATTAACAACATTGTTTTAATCTTTTCAACTATAATTTTTGATGTTTACTGACAGTCTAAAAACTTGTAATGCATCGTCTTGGTAAACTGCTAAGGAATTTCAGAATGAAACTGAGAGAAAAATACATATTGCCCAACCTAAATACACCTTCGAAACTGAATGAACTCCCGGCCAAGTATAGTGCAATTGTGAAAGCAGAAGAATGGGTCGAGTTTGTAAACTACACCACCACTGAAGCATACAAGGTTTTAATTAGTCATCTTTATTTAATTCTATATGTCATTTCATAATAAGCAGCTGTAATATTCTTAGCAGCTTTAACAATCCAGCAGCATTAACTTTTTCAACTGGTAGTCCAAAATTGAACTAGTAGACTGCAGTAACTTTCACTAGCAGCATTAACTCCCACTGGCAGCATTAACTGTATTGCCAGCAGTAGTAAACACTTGGCATATATTTCATTGTAGTTCTCCAGCAGTACTAACTTTATACTAGCAGTACTAAGTTATACTATCAGTAGTAATATATTAACTAGCAGTACTAACTATGTACTAGCAGTAGTAACATATTTACTCTAGCAATACGATCATCAGCATCACTATCTTTACTTGAGCAACATTAATCTTTAACAGCATCAAGAAGGCTTTTAATCCCAACACTTATGATTTTGTATTTTTAGGAGAAATCAGCTAGAGGTAAAATGGCGCGTTCCAAAAATGTTTATCATCGTAAAATAGGACGAGGTGGATATGTTTTTATGAAAGAGAAAATGGTAAGATTACATAATGTTTGTTTTACAAATTGAGAGACGAGTTTGAGAAATGAATCTGTTTACATTGCATAATTTGCACATTTGCATTTAATACCCTCATATTTTTGTTTATCTTAGTTTAACTTTACATGTGTATGCATTTGATGTGTATTAGATTGAAAATAAAGAAATTGAAGCAGATGAAGAACCCCCGCGTGGTATAATGTGGTTGAAAGGAAGGGTAAACAAAGACGGAGAATTTACAGATGATGAGATTAGATCAGCGAGAGATAAACTTGTAAGTTTTACTGCAAATTCTATAATTATGCTTATTTACGTTTAATAACCTATTTCCCATATTTTTGTGCAGAAAGAAGCTGATGACAAGATCAAGGAAGAAACCTTGAATCTTAATGATGGCACTGATGCCATAACAGTTGTGTTTGGTAAGGAAAAGGGAGGTTATGCAAGAGGAGTGGGAAGTGGAGTTACATACAAGAGGTATTTTCATCTTCCTCGAAGCAGACAAGCAACTGATGAAAGAATTAAGTTACTTCAAACTTAACTTGATAATGAGAGACGTGAACATTAACAAAAAGATGTATTGGTCAAGAAATTGTCCACCGAGATGATAGAAAAAGATGTATTGATCAAGAAATTGTCCAATGAGATGACAGAAACAAAGGGAATGCTTAGTCAACTGATGAATCAGTTGGCTGCACAAGGGGTGCAGTTGAATTTGTCATCTCAATTGCAAGTAGCCTCAGATGTAAGCCATTTTTTATGTTGTTAACAATTTCATTTTCTAATGCTAACACCACTGATGCTAATGATAGCAGGCACTGAACATAAACTGATGAGTCAATGTATTTCTTAATTTATATTGCAGGTGACTCCAATGGGCGCTTATGAGGTGGACGAAACTCAGTCAAGTGTTGTTGTACGTGATAAAGATGCGAGAATTCAGAAGAAGTCTAATGGGCTTGTAACTTCGAAAAAGGTAATGGAAACAATGGTTTTGATTTTTAAATTTTACATAGATGACTAATGTATCGTGTTTTATATATACATATAGGAACCTGTTAAAACTGTCGGACCTAAGAAAACGCCTAAGTTACGAAGAAACGGGTCTCAAGATTCCCAATCGCAAGAAAATGTGTCTCCAACACAAGAACTACCAACATTATGTATTTCAACATGTGTCTTGTTATTCTTTTGTTT
The DNA here is from genome assembly GCA_026074375.1 of Tanacetum coccineum. Taxonomy (NCBI): domain Eukaryota; kingdom Viridiplantae; phylum Streptophyta; class Magnoliopsida; order Asterales; family Asteraceae; genus Tanacetum; species Tanacetum coccineum. Next base: position 7,882 of record BQNB010167662.1, read on the forward strand.
AAATAATTTCTGATATATACATGCAAAAAATCTTTTTTAGGCATCTAAGTGCAAACTGTGGCACTTAAAGAAATCAAATATTGTTGCTTTGGGTACCGTATACAAGTCTGTGAATTCTAAATCACATGTCTTACTTTATTACCGTGTTTTATAGGCATACAGGAAACGTTAAATTGTTGGGAGCTAAGAGAACGACTAGATCAATCCAAAAGGATTCTTCAAGTCAAGATTCATAATCCAAAGAAAATGTGTCGGTACTACCACAAGTATGTATTTCAACATGTTCATATATTCTTTTGTTTAATTAATTTCTGATACATACAGCTACAGAATCATTTTTAGGCAAATAAAAGTGCAGATCGTGGCACTTAAAGGATAACAACTTTTATTGCTGGAGGGTAAGTCTACAGAAGAGTGATGGGAAATATGCTTTATAACAAAGCACTCCCAAAGGATTCTACAAAGTGTCAATGATATATCCTCTGAGTGGATGCAGCATTTATACCGATGTAGAAAGTAACGTTGCACAACAGTTTTAGGAGTGCAGTAGGTGGTTTTGTTTGCATGGCCAAAGAATCTCAAGTTGTTTTTGTCCAAGGTACTAACATTGTGTTTTATGAACCTACATATATATAATTCTTCATATTTAATTCAGTGTTTGATACACGCGGTTTTTTGGTTCTAGTAGGCAACACCACCAAGTACCATACAAATGATCATGTTTGAGAACAAAACTGCACCATAATTACCAACGAAGGCAAAAACTTATACGTCTTAGTGATGTCATGCAAAAGAAAGCTAATTAAGAAGAGGAGTCAGAAGGCCTTAGTTTTTGAGAAGTTGTAGTATATACGACATTTACAATTTTAGATTGGTTCATTGTTATATACTTCTAGTTAATTGTTATGTGAATTTATTTTGATATATATATATAATATATATTTGATTTTGTTTTGATTATATATTGATTTCTTATAATGTGACTAACAAGATGCATATGGTCACACTTGTTAAACATTTTTGGTCATTGGTTTGTTTATTTCTTGTGTGACTAAAATATTACATTTGGTCACAAACATAAAATTCATGTGGCCATTGGATGATAATAGTCACACAAATACAATGTCTTCACTGTAAACACCATTTGGTCTACACTTTTAAACACTTTTGAGGTCACTTTGCTCGTTAATTGTATGTGGACTAAATACCAAAACAAAAATGCTTGTGTGACTAAATGTTATAATAGGACCTCACAAACATATAAATTTATGTGGGCCATTGGATGATCAATAGTAACAAACATTACACATTATACCTTAATACTGCATATGGTCACACTTATTAACAATTTTTGGTCACTTTATGCTTAATTGTATGTGACTAACTACACCCAAAAAACATGCTTTGTGTGACTAAATATTATAAAGGCCACACATAAACATAAAATTCATGTGGCGCTCTAAGTGGATGCTGACGCTTAGAGTCATCGCACAAAAACACATTTTATTCACTTTATTAACCTATGGTCACACTTATTAACATTTTGGCTACTTTATGCTTAATTATATGTGACTAATACCAAATCATACATGCTTTGTGTGATAAATTTTTACAAATTGCCACACTAACATAAAATTCATGTGATCATTGGTTATGATCAATAGATCAGACACAAACTCTACACTTTTTTTGACGCTTTAGAGTAGGTTAAAAACCATAATGGTTATACTTATTAAACTTTTGGCCAACTTTATGCTTAATTGTATGTGACTAAATACCCAAAACAAACATGCTTTGTGTGACTAAATATTACAAAAGGCCACACAAACATAAAATTCATGTGGCCATTGGATGATCAATAGTCACACAAAATACATATTTCTTCACTTTAAACAGCATATGATCACACTTATTAACACTTTTGGCCACTTTTATGTTAGATTGTATTGTGGACTATTTTACCTCAAAAACAAAATTGCTTTGTGTGACTAAATATTACAAAAGGTCACACAAACATAAAATTCATGTGGCATGGAAGATCAATAGTCACATAATATACTAAATTTCTTTACTTTAAACACCATCAGGGTCACATTATTATCACCTTTTGTACTTTATGCTTAATTATATGTGACTCAATACCCAAAACAAACATGCTTTGTGTGACTAAATATTACAAAAGGCCATACTAACATAAAATTTATGTGACAATTGGATGATCAATAGTTAGACAAAATACATATTTCTTCAATTAAACACTATACGGTCACACTTATTAACACTTTTGGCTACTTTATGCTTAATTGTATGTGACTAAACACCTAAAAAAAACATGCTTTATGGAGACTAAATAATTACAAAATGGCACACAATGACATAAAATTCATGTGGACCTTGGGATGATCACCAGTTCACACAAAATACACATATCTTTAATTTAAACATCATATGGTCAGATACTTAATTCACCATATTGTGGCATACTTTATTCTTAATATATGTGACTAAATACCCAAAACAAATCATGCTCTTGTGTGACTAGAAATATGGTGACTAAGAAGTGGCAACACTAACATAAAATTACATGTAAACCATTCGAGATCAATTGTCACACAAAAATACACATTTCTTCAATTTAAACCACCATATGGTCACTCTTATTAAAACTTTTTGGTCACTTTATGCTAGTTGTATGTGACTTAATAACCCAAAACAAACTTGCTTTGTGTGTTATGGCTAAATCATTAAAAAGGTCACACATACATAAATTTCATGTGGCCATTGATGAACAATAGTCAACACAAAATACGATCTCTTCAACTTTAAAACACCATATGGTCACACATTATTAACACTTTGGGCCACTCTCTATGTTAATTGTATGTGACTAAATATACAAAAAAAACATGCTTTGTTGGTTGTGCATTGTTTACGGTCACTAAATTGTACCTATTTAGTCACACAAAAAATGTGGATACGGACACTAAAGCTTCCTTAGGTGTGACTAACTCGAATGCGTGACCGTAGGTGACCTACAGCCGTACGACCTTTTGTCACACTCAACATGTAGGTTCTCTTCTACTATCATAGTTCTACTGTTGAATACTCTAAATGCTTTGCTATTGGTAGAGTATCCTACAAAGAACCCTTCATCAGCCTTTCCATCAAATTTACCTAGGTGATCTATGGTATTAAGGATTGTAACAGGACACCCAAATGGTCTCATGAAGCTTAAGGCAGGTTTTCTACCTAGAAAAAGTTCATAAGGGGTCTTGTTGTGAGGCTTGATAACTAACACCCTATTTTGGACATAACAAGCAGTATTAACTGCTTCAGCCCAAAAAGTTATTGGCAATTTTGAATCAGCTAGCATAGTCCTAGCAGCCTCTATTAGTGTCCTATTTTTCCTTTCTGCTACTCCATTTTGTTGTGGAGTCCTAGCAACACTAAATTCCCTCTTAATACCCTTCATTTCACAGAACTGATTCATGACCCTATTCTTGAATTCAGTCCCATTGTCACATCTAATCACTTTCACCCTAAGGTCTATTAGATTTTCTATGCCTGTTATGAATGTTTTAAGGATTTCACTAGTTTCATCCTTAGTGGCTAAAAAGAAAACCCAACTAAACCTACTAAAATCATCTGTGACAACTAGGCAGTACATCTTTTTCATTAAACTCTTTACAAATGTTGGGCCAAACAAATCCATGTGCAACATTTGTAATGGTTGGCTGATTGAACTGACTGTTTTGGTCTTACAAGAAGCTCTGTGTTGCTTTCCCTTCTGACAAGCAACACAGGTTTGATTAATTTCAAAAAGTTTTGAAGGTAAACCTCTTACAAGGTTTCCCCTTACCAGTTTATTCATTGTTTTGAAATTTACATGTCCAAGCCTCCTATGCCAAAGATTAGATTCATCTGGTGTGGCTTTTGCAAAGAGACAAGTGAGACCTCCTTGAGGAACAACATTCTTTAAATCAACACTGTACATGTTATCCTTTCTAGGAACTTTAAGCAAAACATGACTTTCATCAGTTAACTTAAAGTCTGGAGATAGAACAACACATTCAGTATCAGTAAAAAGAACACTATTCTTCTTGTCACACATTTGTGAGACACTGAAGAGGCTAAACTTTAGTTCCTTTACAAAATACACATATTCAAAATCCAATTTACTAGTTCTTATTTTACCTTTCCTAGTAATTTTCCCTCCTTTGGAATTACCTCCAAAGGCAACAAATCCTCCATCAATTTCTTCATAATCCGTAAGATAGGATTTGTTTCCTGTCATGTGCCTAGAGCATCCAATGTCAATCACTCATTTATCCTTCAAATCTTGTTGTGGATTGCCCTGCACATAATGGTAAGAAAATTAGTTTCTTTTAGGGACCCAAGCCATTACTGACTTGGATCTGCCTTGTGCATCAATATAGTCAAATCTTTTAAAGGACATTGATGCACCATTGTTTCTGGAGACATGGTCTAAAACTTTATGCTTCAGTCTCCAAACCCAACATGCTGAGGCCTTAACAACATTTCCCTTATTTCCCTTAACAGCACTAATAACTGCTTTTGGCCTAGCAGTATTAACTCTTATTCCCTTAACAATATTAACCTTTTTAGTGAAATTACTTTTATTAGTTGCTGTTATTTTGTTAAAAGGCCTTCTAGAAGTTGAATATGCATTATTAATAACATTTTTCATGGGTCCTGCATTATTTACTGCTATTCTTGATTGAACAGTATTAACTGGTCTAACAGCATTAACTGAAATTGGGCCAGACCTAGTTAAGACTGTTCTTGGAACCATGTTCCTTTTTGGACTGGGTGAGTTAATTGAGAGAAATTTTGTTTGTTCACCATTTGAACATTGGTCCAAACTGGTTTTGCAAATCTTCCATTATTATACCTGTTATTGTAATCATTCTTCAAATGATCAAAACTACCATACACATGACAAGCTTTGTTGAACATCTCAAAATCACTCCCTAATTTTTGAGACATCTATTTGTTCTAGTTTCTCTTGTTTCCTCTAGGACTAGGTGTGCTTTGCCTGTTTTTATAAACTGATGTTTTCCTAGGAGATTTTACTTGCTTAGTAGACTTAACAAAGTTTATCTTAGAAAAACTAGGTTTATTAAACATCTCAACTGTTTGAACCTTAGGCACATTTTCTTCATTACTATCAGATACCCAACCCTTAATAATTGGGGCTCCATTTTCTTTCCTAGCAGTCTTAGGTTTATTAGTCTCAACAGTAGGCTTTTCAACTACAGACTCACTAACAGACTCATTCACATCAACAAAATCATCTAGACTAGGATAAACTAAATCAGATTTTGGTGGCATAAAATTCCCAGTATAGAGAGGTGCGACATCATTATACCCTAATCTTGTTTTACACTTATCTATTATCTGTCTGTCTAGAAGTTTACTTAGGTTTTTTGATGAATTTTCAACTTTTTGTACTGTAAGTTGAACCTCATCCTTTTCTTTTGTAGCCAACTCTAACTTCCTTTTAAGCTCTATAATATCTAAATCTCTTAAATAGATTTCACGTTTTAAGAGTTTTATATCTTCCTCATACACAGACTTATTTTTCTTAAAGATTAACAGTCTAGCTTCTACAGATTCTAAACCAGTTTGTTGTTCTTAAGTCTTTAACTAATTGTTCATTTTGTTCTTTTAGATCTTTTACACATTCTAAACAAGATGAACAACAATTAGATACCTTAGAGTTTGTTGAAGAACTTGAAATTGTTAAAGAATAAGCCATGGGAGCAAAATTGGTTGGACCTTCATCTGTTTGGTCACTTCAATCATAGCTAAAGCCATCACACTGAGACACTAAGGCATTTGAAGTAGTTTCCTTAACTGGCATAGTCCTTCTGGTAGGCTCCCTGTTCTTGTTGTCTTGATTCTTGGGCGCCATGCACTCCCTTGCAAAGTGTCCTCTCTTATGACAGTTGAAACACTCTACCTTGGACTTGTCAAACCTAATTCTTTTTTTGTTGGCCATGTCCAGCTTCCTTCCAGTATTCTTCAGGAATCTTCTTTCCCTCATAGTCAGCATAGCAATGTTCCACC
>BQNB010167663.1:0-13971 GCA_026074375.1 Tanacetum coccineum
AGCTTCAACCTAACTGTCATTTTTAAGAGATTTAGAAATCTTTTTAGGTTCCTCTTGAGATAAGAAGTAGGCAAACAAGCAATGCTGTTGATCTTTGTAATTGTTCCTTTGCTGCTTTTGAACATAACTTACAAGTGCATGTGCTCCTGAATTTTGCTGTACTCTGCTTCTAGTTTGTACAGATGACTTAGGATCACCCAGTATTTGACTTTGTGGGTGAATGTTGTGTATCCTAAGAGTAGGAATAGGACTAACAACTACTTCTGTTGGTAAGTTGTTGAAATCATGGACCATACCCTCGTCATCATAAGAAGCCTCATCAAAAATCCCTTTTTGAGGCTTGTTAAAGATTGTGAGCTCTGGCATATCTGAATCATCTTGAGCAGCATCTTGAGTATTAACTAGACCACTACCAGAATTAACTGAGGTAGTACTGGTAACATTGTTCTTAGGTACTTCCCTTAAATGCTTTGAAGCAAGTTCATCAAATTCTCTTCTAAAAGCTAGGATTTCAGGAGTATCTTCTGAGATGCCAGTAGAATAAGCCTCCTTCTCTTGTGTTTTAAGGTTTTGAAGCTCTGTCAAAAACTCCTCTGCCTTTGAATTAGTAGAAGACTTCCTTGGTCCAACTTTTGATGTAGTATGCCTGACTGCTGTAGGTACAACAGTAAGCTCCTCAGCCTCATCTTCTTCCTCAAAAGCATTTGTATTAAGAGTTTGTAGTGTACCTGCACTGTTAGTCACTTCTGAAGTACCTGTATGTGGGTTTGTTTGATTCTACAAAGACACAGGAATATAGTTCATAGAATCAGTGGAATAATCAATTCAACATACCATCTATAACCTACTCTTTCACATTGGTTTTTCTTCAAGAAATTTTACATTTGCAGATTTACTTCTAACCTTTTTGGTTACTAAATTATATACCAAAGGCTTTGCTTTTTGTAGAAGTATCAAACTAAGGAAAATCTCATCACACTTTCCATTCAAACTTGCCAAGCAACTTTAGAGTATCTAAATTGGTAACATGGCACCCAAAAGGTTTTATATAGCTAATAATTGGTTTTTGTGACCAAACAAAAGCTCATTAGGATTTTTGTTTTAAGGTTTTGTCAACCTTACCTATTAAAGATATAACAAGAGTACTAACTGCTTTGCCCAAAAATGTAGTTGGAAGAGTGAGTCTGCATAGCATAGTCCTAGCTTGCATCAATTAGAGTCCTGTTATTCTCTTCAGCATCTCCATTCTGCTATGGAGTTCTGGCATTGCTATACTCTTGTTTTATCCTTGTTCCACAAAAATTCAAGCATATCTCTATTTAAATTCATTGCAACTATTATCTGATTTAATGATTTTAACTGTAATTAAGTTGGTTTTCATTTGTCTAATGAAGTTCTGAAAGGATACCAATTCTAGTTTATCTTAGCAGCCAAAAGAATACTCCAGCTAAATCTTGTACAATCATCAGATAATAACAAGGCAATAAACTTGCTATGATTTATGCTTTTTACAGATGTAGGTCCAAAAAAGATCCATATGCAAGGTGTGTAATGGCTCAGCTACTGTTTCTTATTTATTTTGCCTTACAGGAGGCTTGTGTTTGTGCTTACCTTTTTGGCGGCATACACATGTTTATGGTCATTTCTAAAAACCTTGGATGGTAGAACCTCTTACAAGTTTCCTTTCAAAGTTTGTTTAAGTGTTTTAAAATTTATATGGTCCTAACATACTGTGCACAATTTAGATTCATAGATGTGGCTTTTGCAGCAATACAAGCTAATCTTTTGGAGAGGACCAGGTTGATCTTCATATCAAAACTGTACATATTGTTTTGCCTAGGGACCTTAAGAAGTATCTGATTTTCATCAGGCATCTTAAAGTCAGGAGACACAACAAGACATTCAGTCTTAGTAAAAAGAACCTTGTGCCTCTTATCACATATTTGTGATATTGAGAAGAAATGTGAAAATGCCAAAGATTCTATTTACCAAAAAGACACCATATCAAAATCTAAATTACAATCTCTTATCTGACCTTTTACCTGTTATGTAGCCTTTGCACCTCCAAAGTTAAAGATCCGCTTTTGTATTCTTCAAAATATATAGTGTTCCTTGTTACCAGTCATTTGTGCCCTTGAGCATCCACTATCAAAATATACCTCTGTCCTCCATGTTCTTGAGATGGATGATCCTGCACATGTAAAAAGAGAATTTAGTTTTCTATTAGGACCCAGGCCTTTTCAGGCTTTGGTCTTGCATTGTGGTCCATTTAACATTTACAGTTCTACAAAATTAGATCCACTAATATTATTAGAGTTTGGTATAGATCTCTCTCCAATTTATAACCTGCTGAGGGTCTTACAGCGTGCCCTAATTTCCCTTTACAGGCTTGAGAATACGACATTCTTGAATGTATTTCTAACAATGGGTTCTTTCTCACAGTGTATGTGATTTTGAAAAATGACTCTTTGATTAAACTTATTCATCTGGGTCTCTTAACAGGACTAAAAACTGTTTGTGTTATGGGTAGGTTCTGGTTGTTTTAGATCTATCTGTATTTATATTTGTCCTGACTAGAATCTAACATTTTGTCCTAACTGGAATTAATTTTTGGCCTAAAAATAATTAAATTTTGTCCTACCAGTTTAATTTTGCGGCCAAACAGAATTAATGTTTGGCTCCTACCAGCATTCAGTTTTGTAATTATCTAGGAACAAATTGTTAGCTTGATAAACCTTGTTTGCAATTAGTCCATACTGGTTTTGCACACTCTGTTACCAGTTTAAAAACCTCATTTTGTTCTTATATAATTCAGCTTCTCTTGCCATTTTTTTTCATAATAGTCACAATCTTTGATCAATGACTTAGGTACCACAAACATAACACTTTTTTCTTGATGAATGAGTACCTTTCTAGCTTCTCTTTCCTTCATTTTACTCACAATCTTTCCTTTAACTTCAGATGTCCCTTGATTTTTCATTTGTTGCCTAGGAGTTTTTACGTGTGTTGCACAACTAGGTTCAACTTCTTTTGATTCAGACACAACTTTTTCATTAGTGATAACTGACTTAGACGCAGACATCTCATTAGGTACGCTTATACTTTCTGATTCAGACTCAGAAGAGTGATTCAGAGGGATTTCCAAATAGATACTTCCTGTCATTTGATTAAACATGTGAATGCTCAGGTGGGTTGTCATAGGAGGCACTAATTTCAGGCTTTTGAGGTCCCTTTTTTCCATAACATACCATAGGATCATCTATTTCCTCTTGTGGTTTAGGAGCTATAGTGTACTGTTAATGGATGTGGAAACTCCTTTGTAATTATCAGTCTTTGAAAATCTACTGATATATAAGGTTGTTATAGAATATTTTTTCTGTACAATGAATCCAGTACGATTCATTTCTCCCCTCATAGCTTAAGACCTCTTTGTTTGATTTGTATTGCTTATCCTATGCACTTATCTTTACTATTTTGTAGTCTTAATAAATCAAACTTAATTTCCAAAGGTTTTAGAAGAAAGAATTTTTCCTATTGGATTCTAATGTTTTCTTGCAATTGTTCCTTTTCTTTTACAGCTTTCATTCCTATTCTCCTATATCTTTTAAGCTTTTCATCTTTTGCATATATTTCATTTGCTTGAAATGTAAGCTGTTCATTTAAAGATAATTGCTGCTTTTGAAAAGTAACAATTTGAGCTTCTAATTTCTTAACAGCTAGAGTATAGGCAAGTATTTTTGCTTCTTGTTCACCTAACTGATTCATTTGTTCATCACACAGTGTTTTAAGTTTATTATATGAATCAATGCAAGTTTTAGAACATAATGATACCTCAGTATTTGAGCTGATTATCATTAGTGCATGATTTGTCTCTTCTTCCTCTATTGTATGTTCTCCCCAATTGACAACACCATCATCTATAGTCAGCAAACAGTTCTGATTTTGCTCTTTCTTTCCAGCTCATTGATCTTGATAAAAGGAGTCTCTCTTCTGTTCCATCATTTTGTTCCCCGTTGGATGGGAATTCTATAGCTAAATGACCAGGTTGTGACATTTGAAACCATTCATGCTTCTTTTGTCAAAACCAAACAGAGAGTTTGTTTCATCATTCCCGGACTCTCCTTCCAGTCTTTTTGTAGAACTTCTTCATTCGAATAGCATTCATTGCTATCTGCCAGTTTATGTCATCTCTTCCAATGTCTATATCATAAATCTGTTAAGGGTCTTAATGGAGCAGTACAAATCTTCAGATTTTTTTACATAAGATGTGAATAAATAACTTTCATCAGCAAATACAGCAGGAACTTCTCTTTCTTGAAAATTTGTTTGAAGAAGTAAGAGTAAAAGTTATTGTAGAACCAGTATGACCAGATTTAACCTTGTTAGTGCTGCTCTTGCTGTGTGAAACAAAAGCAACGTTTTGAGCACTTGTAGATGATTTTAAGGTACTTGTGAGTTCTTGCTAAAAAAACTCTAAGGTTATTATACAAGTCATCAATGGACAAAGTGTCAACATCTGGTTTGGTTCTCATTGTCATTTTTTTTTTTTTTTTTTTTTGAGCAAGATTTGACCAAGCTGGGGGCAAAAGATCATGTAGAAACTTGTGATTTGCTATCCTCTGTTGATTACTTCAGGCTCAGGGCTTCTAATTGTGATGAGTGTTGGAACCTTCATAACCTTTTCTAACCCTATCTGAAACTTGTTATAGGTAAATGCTTCATAATGTTGTTTTTAAAACAGGCTTTTGCATTTCTTTGAATTTGCTTTACCACCAAACCTAGTCCTTATGGTCTTCCCAAAATTTTCTTTTTGCATAGTCCTATTCCATGAAATCTTCTCTAGTATGTTCTTGGGAATGACCGAATAAAGTAAGATGGTTCTTTGCCTTCCTTTCCTTTTCAACAACATGAATTTCTGCAGCAGATACTGGTGGAAGTATTCTAACAACACCATCTTTTCCAGTTGAGATTCTCTTCTTTGAATTTCCATTATGAATTACCTTCCAAACATCATTATCAATATATTCAAGGTAATGCTCCATCTCCATAGCCCATATATCATACTCCTCCTTCTTCAGAATTGGGAGTTTGATATTTGAAATAGTGGTTGTTGTAGGAGTGAGTTGTTGTTGTTGTTGTTGTTTTGGTTTATTGGTTGCAGTACCATTGTCTGATGCATCTTCATGGTATGATGCTTCATCATCACTAAGATGTTGAGAGTAATCATCATTAGCAGGTTGAGACATTTTTCTAGATCTGAAAGTGATTGTTTGTGTTCTTGTGATTCTTCTTATTCAGAGTCCCTCTAGAGGCTCTAATACCACTTGTTGGTCCAAAGTCTGGGATCTGATTAGCCTTTTGTAAGCCAATAGCTAACTTGAATAAATCCAAATCAACTATATGAGAGACAATGACTATGAATACTATGTGCTAATGCAGAATCTTAACACAAGTACTAAGAAGAACAATTGTAAACTAACTTCGTATATTGCTATTGATTTCTATTAGGTTTGGATACCTAAACACTATGCCGTAGGGGGGTTCCTTTATACCACAAGGGACAACCCTAATAGGCTTTACAAAACTTTGTTCAAAGGATAATGCTATCCTTTCCTAAACGTATGTGACTGAAAGGATCATACATATCCTTTTCCTAAAGAAATCTCTAAGATAACTATTCTGTTAATAAACAGACTTAACTACAATGTGACCTAGAGTTCGATCTTATAGTACTGCCGAGATTAACTTAGTTCTGGCAGACTTACTATTTCTACCAGACTTAACTCTATACATACCTGACTTAATGTCTGTTTAACAATATTCCTAACAAAACACTTCCAGAGGTCTTTTCGATCATATCATGGATATGGCCCTATACACCGTTTGAAAGTACAGAGCATTAACAGCCAAATGGTATGCGATGGTACGCGAAAGTTCCATAGGGCTGTGAAGTAGTTTTTCTCTGGTCTTTGGGGATCTATCGGTCATTGAAATACCCTTGAAAAATCATCTAGAAAACAATAAAACTTATTTCCCGCTAATCTTTCTATCATCTGATCCATAAACGGCAATGAAAAATGATCTTTTCGAGTAGTGCGCATTTTATTCATATATTCGATACAAACTCTCCAACCGGTAACTAAACGTGTCGGAATTAATTCATTTTATTCATTAGCAACAACGGTAATTCCTCCTTTATTTGGAACACAATACACTGGACTAACACATGGGCTATCAAAGATCGGGTACAATATACCGCATCAAGAAGTTTTGGACCTCTTTTTTATTACCTCATGAATTTGGGTTTAACCCGTCTTTAACTCTTGAACCCGTGGGTTTGTAATCATCCTCCATCAAGATTTTGTGTGTACAAATAAACGAGGGTACGATACCTTGATGTCGATGGATTTTCCAAAGAAGGGCCCTTTTATATATGAGATTTTGAGCACTTTAAGATGAGCATTTTTTTCATCATTTTTAAACCTTTTGCAATAATCACGTGTAACTTGTCGTTTTCTTCTAAATAAGCATACTTCAAATGAGACGGTAAATCTTTTAACTTTAATTCCGGAGGCTCTTCAATTGAAGATTTTGCCTCGGTCACTTCACTTTGTTTAAGGTCCATCGGAGGAAGTTGAAATGGGTCATTATTTAGCAATTTTTCGATCAAACAAATTCTTCCTATCCGTGATCGCAATCTGCATATTCAATTTACGGTTGAAACGAATCGTCCTTAAGATAAGCTTCGATTTCTTCAAAATGAAATTCGGAGTAAACGGCTTCAGGACGCGGTGAGTGGTTGCCACCCGAACGAATTAGAATTTCCTAGAAATTCTGGAGCTATCTACAAACTGCATCAATGATGTCAATTCGGTTTACCGACTTATCATTTGTAGAGGAATATCTCGTGGTTTGATCTAAATTAAAAGTGACGGCTTCGTTATCAACCCGAAGGGTTATTTCTTCTCCATAAACATCAATTAAAGCACGACCGGTCCTCAAAAAGGATCTCCCAAGTATGAGAGGTACTCGAGGATCGGCTTCGAAATCGACAACAACAAAGTCGGTAGGAAAGTGGAACTTTCCTACTTTAACGTAAACGTCTTCGGCGAGTCCTTTAGGATGGGTTATGGATCGATCCGCTAATTCTAAAGTCATCCGAGTTGGTGTAAGTTCGGGTAGGGAAAGGAAAGAGGCATAAGATTTATGCTCGCGCCAAGATCGGCCAAGGCGTGACATACATCCATTCCTAGGAAATTACATGGAATAAGAAACTTGTCGGGATCTCCAAGCTTTTCGGGAAGCTTTTTGAGGAGCATTGCCGAGCAATTCTCGTTCAACGGTATCTTAGCTAACTCAAGCAACTTTTCCTTATTCATGAGCAAACTCTTAATCGTAGGAGAAAATCTTGGCATCAAAAGTAAAGCATCTGCGAAACTAATGTCGAAATGAAAATCTTGAAAGATTTGGAAGATCTTCTCCATTTGATTCGAAGCTTTGTCACGGGACTTTTGATCATCACGTCATGGAGGATATGGAATATTTGGCTTAGGTAAACTCTTCGGAATATCGGATTTCGGAATGGGATTGGTTTTAGGCAAACTCTTTAGAACATCGGATTCCGGAATAGAAATGGGAATAACCGGAGGTGGGATTTGAGCGGTACTTCCTTGGAAATTTGTTTGCTCTTTATCCGTTGTCTTCTCGGTTCTCATTCCACTACCTCTTTAGAAGAAGGATTAGTAGGAATCGAGGGTCCGTCGTAAGCAACACCACTTCGAGTAGTGATCTCTTTCATCTCACCCTTCTTGTTTGGAATGGTATTACTCGGAAGAGTACCCGAAGTTGAGGCTTATTTTTGAAACAATCCACAAATCATGTTTTGCAAATTATTTTGAAAAGTAGTTTGTTGATTCATCATGACGTCTTGTTGAGATTTTATCGTGTTTTAAATTTCATTCTTAAGGTCTCCTTTCAACGAGTTGATTAGATTTTGCATGTTTCTTAACATTTGATCGTTATTCCTCTTGTAATTTGAAAAATCATTTGAAATCTCTTGTTAACTTGATTATTAGGCACTTGAAAATGTTGGTTTTGAAATCATTGGTTTTGAAAATTTGGAGCATGATTATTTTGAGCTTGAAAACCTTGATTAACATGAAAATTATTTCCCCAAACATTATTCCCTTGAACTTGATTCTGATTAAACCTATTTTGACCATTGTTTTGCACCGGAGCAAAACCTGGTGGTGCCATTTGATTACTAACACGGTTTGGAGGGTTAATTTGATTATAGGTACCCGTGGTCGCACAAACACTAGCCTGATTGTTATCGGTAGCCAGACAATTATACCAAGAATAGGCACCACCACAAGTAACGCAAGTTTCCTCAACCGCTTTAACCGGAGCGGAAGTGACAACTTTTTTAGAAACAATCTCGACTAAGGTTGAAAGTTGATCCGCAAGCTTATTAATTCTCTCATCCGATTTACTAGAAGTAGCATTCATCCTAGAAGCATTTGATCTGTTTCGTGAATAACGAACTTTTGATTTGTTCTCAATTATATTCAAAGCTTCTCTAGTCGTCTTACTCAAAAGATTTCCACCCGCCGCGGCATTTAAGGAGTCTTGATCGTTGTCGTTTAAACTGTTATAGAAAGTATCTATCTGGGTTAACTCCGTAAATCCGTGGTGAGGACAAGCTCTAAGCATTTCCTTAAACCGTTCCCATGCCTCACTAACGGTAAAATAAAATTTACAAAAGAGGTGCGCCATTTTCGTAAGTGACACAAACGGTAAAAAAAATTAATCTTTGGTTCGGGAACTTATTGATGGATAATACCTCAGTTGAAGGTATTATTTGTTGGTGTTCTTTTACCAACTTGGTAAAAAAAATTATTTCTTAATGAATTCACAAGAAAAATCAAAAAATCTGGTAGAGAAAATATTTTTGTATTTTTCTTATTTAATAATCTTCTACTTATACTAAAAGAAAAGAAAAACATTTTTTACTTTTTGTATTTTTAATTTTTTTGTATTTTTGATTTTCTTAAAAGCGTAACTTTCAAAGACGAAAGATTCTCAAAATCACGATCGATAAACTGCAAACGAAGAAATCTTAATCACAAATCCCCGGCAGCGGCGCCAAAAATTGATCGTTTCAATTTAGTACGTAATAATATCAAAGTATAAGGAAATTTACTAAAAATCTTTGAGGACAAAGATTTAGAGTAAGAATCCACAAACTAGTTCGGCTGTCAAAGAGACTGACTAGTTCGATTGTCTCTAGTTCGGTCCTAGCTAGTTCGGTTGTTACTGGTTTGGTTCCTCAATGAACACAGTTTGTTCGGTCCTAGCTAGTTCGGTCCTTCTAGTTTGGTTCCAACTAAACTCACTAGTTCGGTTCCAACTACTACGAAACTCAAATTTTCAAAACTCAAAAAAACACATTTTGACTGATTTTGAGTAAAAATTCTTGTACAACTAGTGTTACTAACCTTATAGGAACAATAAAAATGAAAACTTTAAGGTTTTTAAGCCAAAAAAATTTTGAATCAAAGATTTGTTCTTTGTAAAGGTTTTTGAACACAAATCAAACACAAAAAACTAAACACACCACTCCATCGCTCTTATACCAATTGAAGAAACATGTAATCTTATGATCAAACCAAGAACAAGAGTGAGATGTGGGTTGTGATGTTAGAGAGAGAATGGATGGAAAATGGATGAAGTTTATTAAGATGTAATGTGAATAATGGAACAACCAACCCTCTCCAAGGCTAGGAGAGGGGCTTATATAGGTCCTATAGGCCGGCCCATGGGTTATGATAGGATTCCCATGGGTCTTGGGCCGGACTAGATTACTAATCTAATCATTACATAAACTACGAGCTAAGACTATTACAACTTGGAAGTGACCAACACTTTTTGTGTTTCCAACAATCTCCCCCTAAGGGAGGTCACTCCATTTTACAAAACTTTAAGCCTAGCATACAATGCTTTGTCTTTAGTCTTTAGCTCGTCCTTTTGACATTCTCCTGTGAGTATGTTGTAGTGATCATTGATTTCTGGATTGAGCTTGTTCCTTGAACTTGTATTTGACATTGTGATCTTGAGCATCTTGAGATCATCAACCAAGCACAATCTCTTCGCCATCTTGTAACTTTGCCATCTTGTGGACTTGCGACTTCTGGACCGACATGCTCATACCTTTCTTGATTTGTTGACTTGAAAAGCTTTAATGTTGCATCTTTCTTGAAATTCTTTAACTTTAACACTTCGTCACTTCGAGAAAGACGTTCGGTATCAGAGTGACGGAAACTTCTTTGAAATTCTTTGACTTTAATACTTCGTCACTTCAAGAAAGACGTACGGTATCAGAGTAGCGGAAGTCTTGAAACATGTACTTGAGCTTTCATGATGTCTTTATGTTTTGTCGGTCGGGTATGAGTATGTGGCTATGAATCATGACTTGCGGGAATCAGCTGCTGGTTAGCAGCTCTCATGGACGTCCAAATCCAATCACTATTAGTTGTCTATACCTACTCAGTGTCTTTGTCACTTCGTTGAACACGGTTGCAATAACCACAGTTCCCCGTTGATCAGTATAAATACTGCCTGTGATCAGGTAGAATTTCAAAGAATCTCCTTGACAGGGTTTCGCAGCTGCACTAGCCGTTCTCATTACCGAAGCGTCTGATCATCTCAAAGTAGACAACACGGTATGAGTGAACCAGCAAGACGAAGTCTTACCGATTGAATAGAAAAATCAATTTGAAAATTTAAGGCTATTTTTGATATAAAACGGATATGTGTTTTCACACATATCAAAATACCCCAAACTAAGCGATTATGTGTCCTCACGCAATGTTATATGCCTTATAACATATACCTCAAAACTTTCCAATTCTATAGCCTTTTTAAAAAAGTAGCAAAGACTTTTTGTGGAGAGAGTGTAAGAAATCCACCAAGTTATAAAAACACCCTATTTTATTTTTTTCTAAAAAAAATTTTTTAAATTAATATAATTGAGATTATTTTGATTTTTTTTCGTTATTTCCATTATTTGTTAGGGATCATAGCTTAAGATGCATTTCGATTCCGAGGGAATGCCCTAAAAAATAAATCTTCGTTCCCGAACTTTTCAACTTATCAAAACCCCAAGCTAAAAACAAATCACTGCTAAATATCAGTAAGAATGCAGTACACTACTCATATTTGCATTTATGAACTTTTTTACTACTGACATTTTATTTTTATCTTAAGTGGTGTGCTATCTTTGAATTTATCATGGATCAACCTTTTTGCAACCTACTATGTTTACGGTTCCACCTTAGAATAATGAGTTTAAAAGGCGTAGATCATCCATGTACAGCGACTTTGGTTCTCGGCAATCCCTACCTTTACGGTTAAGTGACCAGGCTTTTGATTCCCTTCAGAGACTAGTATTCGGGACTCACGGACCTTGGTTTCAAAAAACTCTCTGGTTTTCTCTCGGAATATTCATTAGATTTATAAAATTGAATATGTCAAAGTGCGAAAAGCATATTTGAATTTAACAAAAGAAGGAAGTCAATTTATTAATTTAATTTAATCTATTTAGACATTTATTGCAATTGTAAACCCTCGACTTTTTAGAGGCTGCAAACATCGGTTAGTGTAGCCGACAAGAGGCAGCTACTTTTAATCAGTCTCGGTTTTTTATTCTTACTATGGGCTTTCTTTAGAAGACTACCACATCGGTTGTCATCGGTTGTGAGCCGGCAAGATACAGCAAACTTTTATCAGCCCACAGTTTATATTTATTATATTTTTTATTTTTCATCAGTTTTCATATTATTATTATTATTTATTTTATTTATTTATTTATTTATTTTATATAGAGAAGACTTCTTTTTAAAAAATTCAAGTATAAGTTTAAACTAAGACTAAAATTTTTGCTATACACTACATAAAAATTGTTGATTTAAGTTTAATCTCCAAAAACAGCAAATATTATTAATCTGGTTAAGAGCTTATGGGAGAAAAAGCCACAAATTACATACATGAGCTCTTAAGATTTCCAACTAATCCTTGTTTAGCATCCCACTCATACTTAACTCTATCATTTTTCGTTCTTCGCGAAAATCGCGAACGCTTAGCCTAAAAGTTAAGAAACAAGCTAGAGCTCAACACGCTCGATCGAGTCAAAATTTATTCTTATTCTACCCAGCAGGAAAGTCAAAATTGTGACAAAAACACTTATTTTATTCTTGAAAATTTTAAAATTTTTCATATTTTTGAAAAATTTTGTGGGAAAACGGGGTACGTGAGAACAACAGGCAAAAGTAGGTAAGATCATATCGAAGATATACTACCCCATACTAAAATTAAACATTGTCTTCAATGTTTCCTAGCCTAAGACTTAAAAAACCCTATACTATAACTCAAAAAGGTCGAATGCATAACTAAAGCCTGAAGAAAGTATGACAAAAATCTTTAGCCGTTTATTAATTGTGCTATAAGATAGATGTTAGTCGATAATTATCTTTAGGATATCGGATTTCCCCAAAATAATGGCAAGCAAAGGCTAGGAAGCTCGAGTGGACCGGGACAAAACACCGAACATGAGAGTCTTCAGAAAATTTTGGGTCAATCTTGTAAACAATCACAAGTACAAACACAACAAGAATCGGAAGAGTACAAGCCTCCTCACATCACAAAGAAATAAGAAAGAAAATAGAAGATGGATAAGCATGGGGTGCCTCTCACGAAGCGCTTTGTTTTTGGTAACCGAGTCACATAGCTTGACTCGATCCCTAAATTTATTCGTCCTTGGAGAGAGTGTGGAGATCCTGGACTACCTTGGGTGGTAAGTCCCCTCCGAAGTAATGCTTCACACGATGACCATTCACCTTAAAGTTTAGACCATCGGGTTGAGATAACTCAATGGTTCCGTATGGAAAAACTTTGGTGATGGTGAAAGGTCCTGACCAACGAGTTTTAAGCTTTCTTGAGAATATCTTTAGACGAGAGTTGAAGAGTAAAACTCGATCACCAACATTGAAAATACGGTTTTTGATCTTTGAGTCATGAAGCTTCTTCGTCCTCTCTTTATAAATCAAAGAATTCTCGTAAGCTTGATCACGAAGCTCATTAAGTTCATTAAGTTGAAGCTTACGGTGATCACCCATGGTTTTAAGATCGAAGTTAGCATGTTTCAAAGCCCAATATGCTTTATGCTCTAACTCGATAGGTAAATGGCAATACTTTCCGTACACTAACTTATAAGGCGTACAACCAATCGGTGTCTTAAAAGCAGTATGAAATGCCCACAAAGCTTCATCTAGTTTGTCAGACCATGAGGCACGGTTTTCTCCAACCGTCCTTTCTAGAATACGTTTTAAACCTCGATTGGACACCTCCACTTAACCATAAAAATTATCAATTCTTCTCCAAATTTTTCATAATAAAATACGAAAATATTTATTAGCGACAAATAAAATTTTAAATGTAGATGCTCGTTCATGGAAACTAGTAAAATAATATTTACGATATCGGGCACGTAATCGTCATACAATGACCGAAAACACGGGGTGTTATATCATTTGTGGGGAGCGCCTTTGCTTCCACCCACTTCAAAAGATAATCAACGGCTACGAGGATGTATTTATTTCCACGTGAAGATGGAAATGGTCCCATAAAATCGATACCCCATACATCGAAAATTTCACAAACTTAAATAGCATTATGAGGCATCTTATCTCGTTGTGAAATTTTGACTTGTCTTTGACACGTATTACAAGATTTGATCATTATATAGGCATCTCGATATATGGTAGGCCAAAAGAAACCGGCATCAAATACTTTTCGAGCAGTAAGATTGGCACTATGATGGCCCCCGGTGGGTCCTTCATGACAAGCCTTGAGGATTTCAAGAGCTTCGTGTCCATGTACAGATACACACCTACGAATGATTTGATCCGCACATAT
>BQNB010167664.1:0-13971 GCA_026074375.1 Tanacetum coccineum
ATATTACACTTTTTTATTACACTTATTACAAATTTTTATTACACTTTTTTATTAGACATGAGGGTGTTAGTTATGAAAAAGTTTAACGCAACATTTAGAAATTTTTCCAAAAAAAAGTGTAATAAAAAATTAAGAAGGAAAAAAAATTAAGAACGGAAAAAAATTAAGAACGAAAAAAAAATTAAGCTTCGTTAAAAAAATTAAGCAAATGTCAGCATTTGAAAATTAAGAACGAAAAAAAAAAATTAAAATTAAGTGAAAAAAAAGTTAAGGGACTAACAGTGAAAGTCCAACATAGTAACCGGTCAAACAGGTCAAATTTCGGTCAATATCAGGTCATATTATGTATATCGTTCAAAATTGGAAAGTTATTTAGCGATTCTAGTAATATATTTAGTATGTTATGTATTTCGTTATTTTCAGAAAAGTATGTTGCGTATATTTAGACTTCACCCTTTCTATAATTTACTCTAATGTATATTAACGTGATTAAAATGCATTTAAAAGTTAGATTTTATGTATATTTTTAAATATTTTTTTGTTTTATGTGATATAAATCCTTATCTATCTTACTAGTTTTAATCCCCGTGCACGCACGGGGCTTGTACATTATGTTTTTTTTAAATATATATATGATTTTTATTTTTTCTAGTTTTATAATTAAACCACTAAAGTTTTTTAATTACCTCCTCTTTTTTTCAAGTTTTTGTTTAATTAAACCACAAAAGTATTTGTTTTATTTCTCCATCAGATTTTTCTACCAAAATAATGCCAATTTTGAAAGTATTTAAGCTTTTTAATTAAACATATATTCAAAAATAATAAAAAATTAGAAGCATCATACCTAATAAGGAAAAATTCTTTTTTTTAAATACAAAAGTCCCTACTTTTCGTTTTCCTTTAATAGGTAAAAGATATATTAAAAAATACATACAAATGTTGTATTTTTTTTGTTAAAAAAAGTTGTATTTAAAAAAAAAAGTTGTATTCTTTTTATGACGCGATAATTTTTTTTTTTACTTTTTGTTTTTATACTTCAGAAGATAAACTAAGTTCTTATTGTCTTCATATTATCTCATTAAGGTTTACTTTAGAGTAAAATCTGATCATAAGTTTGAGTTATTGTCCAAATCATTCCAATATATTTTTATAGTTTAACCAAACTATTTGTTGTGCTAATATTTGTGATATATTTGATACGAAATATTATTGATTTTAGAATACTGGAGTAGCTTTATTTCCAGTCACGATTAAAATACTATATTAGGAGAAAGAAAATTTATTAAACGTGCGATACATACCATCTATGTTCACATCCGAAGATAATATACTAACAAACTTAACTAAAGAAACACGACAGGACAAAAACCTCTAAACCGGATGAACACGAAAAATATCAACTATAAGCCAAATCTACCTAAAATGAAAAATGTTATTATCAATGTTGAATCACATCATGCAAATTTAAGTTCTTTGGCAAAGAAGAGTTTTGGATTTCAAAGGTAAACAAGAACCGTGCATCGCACAAACTAAGATGCCTAGTTTAATAAATAAGTAGCTTTCACATAACACCAAATAAGCTCTTGGAAAAGATATAAAGCCTTTCGTAAGAAAATGATAAGCGGGTGAATCAATGACGTGACTGAAGACATATCTAGCCATCATTACTTTCGAAAGAGTTTGGTTTTGCTAATAAAATTAAAAAAAACTTTCAAGTAAAATTCTAAAAAATCATTTTTCTTATAAAGAGATTTAGGGCATGTTTGTTTAATTTTTTTATTAAGTTCCGTAAAATTAAAGTGTCTGTCTAGATATATGTTGTCTGTTTGTTTATAGATATATGACTGTTTGTTTTATGTGCTGAATAAAATGTCTGAATTGAAGAAAATTACTTTTATACCTTGAAAAGCAGTTATGTTTTTTTTTGAACGGCAAATTGAAATTAATAAACAAACTAGCAAGAAGCTAGAAAATTACAAGGATATGGATCTAGGACATTTCATCCAGGAAATCCAATCAATATTGTTTTTACATATATTGGAACACCAAGTAAAAGAGTACGAAACAATATCATCAAAAAGAAGCTCCATACGCGGATGAGAAGATCCAAAAAGCACTTGGTTGCGGAATTTCCAAATCATCCACCACATAACATAAAAGACCCCTTCTAGCATTTCCTTTTGAGCTTTAGAAAACCGAGTAGTTTTGAACCAAGCAATCCATTCTTCGTAACAAGAAAAATCTGTAATATCAATTTCCCACCATCGAGCAATTTTACGCCATAAAGTCCGAGCTAAATTACAAGAGTAGAAAAGATGCGAGCATGATTCTCCAGCTAAACCACAATTTGGGCATATAATAGAAGGAATATCAATCCCACGAAGTGAAAGGTTAAGTCTCGTGGGAGCTTATCCAACAAACTTTCCACGCTATATTTTACCTTTACGTGGAACCCACTTTCACCCATCTAGTAACGTCACCAACAAAAGGTAAAAGAATATCTCAATAAATGTTTAGCCGAGTGAACAGAAACTCACAGAAGATCAAGAAGTATGTCCATCGATATTGGAAGGAGATAAAGATTTAGACCTAACAAGCTTCAACTAGATGCGTGAAGATGCTCTCTCTTCCACCCTCCACGGGGGTTTTCTACGAAAAGAAGAAAAACGAAGCAATCAATGAGTTTATCTGCAAACCGTATTACTTTTTTGAGCCCAACGATATTAAACGAGAAAAGATCTGCTAAGGGGGACATCATTAATCCAACAATCTTCCCAAAAGAGAGTGTTAGCACCAATTTCCCATTTCTTTTCAAAAGCGCAAGAAGGATAATACTTTTGCGGACAAAGAATTGAGCTCTTTAAGATACATTCAAGGTGAGAAACTCGAAACCGAAACTGTGTGAAATAAAGGAGAAGATTGCGCATATAAAACAGCAATAAGACGATTCCACAGGGATGTTCTGCGAAAGGAAATCTCCAAACCCACTTAAATAATAAGGGATTTCTTTTAGCGAAGAAGCTGGACACACCTAGCCCTCCTTTTTGTTTAGAAACCAAAATTTTGTTCCAACTAATCATAGAGAATCTTTTTTCATTTATATCGGCACCATTAAAAAATTTTCTGCGAAGGGATTCCAAGTCACGAAGAACACCCAAAGGAGCTTTATAAAGCGACATATGATAAGAGGCAAGGACGTAAGGACTGACTTGTTTAACGTAAGACAGTCCACAACAGGAAGAGTCTTAATTTTCCATTTTGATAATCTGTAGGAAAACTTTACCAATTAATCTCTATCCCAGCCTTTCTCTAGAAGGAGACATCCCAACCTTGACACCATAGATAAGAGAACGGAGTAAAAGTAGAACACCCATTAATGTTTAGCTGACGCAAGAACTTCTCATTAGAGACTACCAATGCCCATGAGTTTACTTTAAGAATATTGCATTTGAAAGACCGAAGCAAAAAGAAGCATTTGAGCATACGAACTATGGTAAGGTGTTTGCTCTATCCCATTTGCCAATGAAGACTGCGTCATCAGCATAGAAAAGATGAGATAACGTCAACGGAATCATCAAATCGGATACCCTTAAAAAGATCAGCATTTTAGATATCTATTGATACGAAAGTGCAAACTTTCATAAACTAGATGAACAGAAATAAGGAGATAGGTGTCTCCTTGCTTCAAACCCTTGTGGAAATTAATTCACGCGGGTCGAACTCCTTTAACAAGAATTAGATCCTTAGCGGCGAAGACATCCTTGAATCCATCCTCTCCTTTAAAGTCAAACAAAGTTTTTTTTTAAAATAATTATATAGAAGTCCATCCTCTAGAATCAAGCGCCTTTTCAAAATCCACTTTAAAAATCATGGCTTTCGATTTATGAGCTTTGCACAAGAAATAAGCTCATTTAGGTGAAAGGACGTCAAGAATTTGAGGTGGATACAAAAGCAGATTGACATCACTATAGCTCAGATATTACCATTTAAGACGATTTGCCAAATATCCTTAGGAACGTTCTTGTAAAAACACCCATGATGGGGGGGGGGGGGGGGTGCTACTTGCTGTTATCTGTAACAATCTTCGCATCATCCCCGTGTTTCTTAGGGATTAGAGAATGGGAAGGAGGAATTACATCCAGGAGGGAAACTTACTTGAGATGAAATAAGCACGCGCTCGCATAAACAAAATCATATCTTAAGAATATCCAAAAGAACGAATAAAATCCAAATGAGGAAACCGTCGGACATGGCGAATTATTGTTCTGCAATCCCAAACAATTTTCTTTTGATTCATCAAACGTAAATCACAACTCCAAGTCATCCACCTGCCTCAGAAGTAAAGCTTTTTGAACAATGACAATCTATATCAATTCAAGGACCAGAAGACTCTCAAAATCGATGGCAAGTGCCATGAGAAATTCGTTTTTAATCCTTGAAAGGTGTTCAATCAAACGGTCTCCATTATAGAGAACACCACGAATAAGCAGTTGCGATTCTTTTCTTATTAATTTTATTCCCATTGAAATATTGATTTTCTTCGCCCTTCATGGCCCTCTCACCTTTGCTTTATGAGCAACAGTCTAAAGGAGACTTTTGTTAAATTTATGAATGCTCCTTTTAAAGAGAGAATTCCTTTTCAGTGACTAACTCCTCGTTGCTAAGCCATTATCGAATACTTGTCATAGATCAGGACAACCCGAGCTTTGATAGAAAAGCATAGTATCATTATCTGCGTTTTTATATCAAATCTTCTACACCACTCTTTTATTGAAGCTTTAAGTGCATGAAGCTTTTTCTTCTTAAAGAATAATATTTATTAGATAATTAGAACTTGAATGCTCCATGAATCCTTAATGAGTTTTGTCAAAACCTTTCTTGTGAACCAAGATGATAGAACGGAAAAGGGGATGGCCCATAATCAGTAACAATTCGCGCAATAATGATGGGTCTGTGATCGAAGATGCCTGTCAAGACATATAGCTGACAGAGAAAGCGAAATTTCAGAAGTAAACATTCAGAAATTAAAAAACCTATCCTATTTACTATTTCTTGGCCGATTTGATAGCCCAAGTAAACGAATATCCTTCAAGGGGGAGATCATATGACCAGCAGTAGAGATGAAGTGATTAAACTGCATTGGCGGGCCGTTTCATTTAAAAATGCCAAACCTTTCTTGTTTTTGATCTAACTTATTGAAATCGCCTAAAATAAATGCATTCTCATACCCATGTATCAATACATGTGAGTAAGATATTCCAAAGAGATTTCTCTCTCAGAGTGATTCTTGTGGAGCATAATAGAAACAAACATAACCTTAGTAGCTAGTAGGAAAGAAGTACCCGAACCGCCCAACCAAAAATAATCAGAAATGTAGCATTATCCTTTAACAAGCTATTAGTATCCCACACACATCAGATTCTCATGAAAAAAAGGGGGGGGGGTGGGGGGGGGGGGGGGGGGGGGGGGGGGACAACAGAAGAACTAAAAGAAAAGTCGAAAAAAGAAACTACCCCATAAATCTTTGTAGAAAAAGATTAATGCTCTCACAACTTTGTTTCTTGATTAGCAACAAAGTTAATCTTATTCTTAGTGTTTATCTCCGAATCCATGTTCTTGGTGGATTCGGCCAAGACCTTGATGGTTTTAAGTCATTTACATTCATTTATAGACCCATGGAAATCACCATGAAGAGGCTACAATTCTCTAAGTTTTTCTTGCATTCGGCCCATGTTGTATCCCTATAGTTGTCGTCTTCCGACAACGTTTTCAATAACATCCACATAATTGATCCTCCTGTTTTAGGCTCTCAAAAGATCGGTTACAACGCACTAACTTTGAGGATCCCCTATATTAGGACTGATATCAGAAATGCACAGGCAGATTAACACTAACACCAACATTTACCTCTGATGTGAAAACCAGTGAGGGTGAGAAGATCGCTATCCTGACCCGCCTCTCTTTCTATCTTGCTTAATAAGAATGTTGTAAATACAAAAGGATCTTCTGATATCTTATCTTGAGGATTTCGGGGTTCCTGTTCTTTAATATACGTTTTCGATATTCTCATTCATGAAGTAGATCTGAAAAATGATCATTCGCATCTCCAGTAATGTATTATTTTTTTCTGTCTTGTGGTGGTTGTGGTTGTGGTACCTTGAATTGTGTTTCGGGGACATTTTGGGTTTGAGAATTTTGAAATTGTGTGTTGAGTTGCGCTTGTTGAAACGCTTGTTGTTGAAAGTAGATTTGTTCGGGTGTCATTTAGGGAAAGTATTGTGAAGCATAAGGGAATTGGCTTGATGGGAATTGGGAGGAGCTTCCGATAGAGTTTTGTGAAGATGGCGTCGACAGGATCGAGGATGACGATTGATTCGAGTTAGTTGTGCCAAGGAGCTGCGAGAAGTTGAGATTATGAAACCCGTCATTTGGGATTCGAGATATTTTTTTATTGTAGGTAGAAAGAATTGTAGATTGAATGTATTTGTGTGTGTTTAAAATGATAAAAGTGTTGGATATAAATAGATTTTAAAAATTAATTTTAATAAAAAAAAGTTTTTTTAAACTATCCGTTGTCAACGGATAGTTTTGGAGGGGGGGCCATTTTTTCCAACGTTCATTTTGAGTCGTTTTGTGGCGAAGGAGACGGCGAAGAGGGGGGCGGTGTGGCGGCGAGGCCCGGCGAGCCACGACCAGCTGCCACCTCAGCCACGGCCAGGGGCTCTCGCCGTTACACCCTTTACTCTCAATGTTGTGAATCACACATGCAAATTAGTTTTTGGCAAAGAAGAGTTTGATTTTCAAAGGTAAACAAGAACCGTGCATCGCACAAACTAAGATGCCTAGTTTAATAAATAAGTAGCTTTCACATAACACCAAAGGCTTATGATATATGTACCCCCTGAAACACCGTTTGTACCCCCACCCCCTCCCCCCCGGGTTTTTTGGGTTTTTTTTGTATTTTTTTTTGTATTTTTATAATTTTGTATATGTTACAAAACTGTGACATGGAAAAAACAAAACAAAAAATATATAGTTTAACAGGTCAAAAGTATGAAACTGTCAAAAATTACAGAACAGAAAAAACTGATAAAAAACTGCGTTACACTGTAAAAATGGGGAGTAAAAAAAAATCTTTTATACATTTTGACACTATTCAATGGGTCAGAGGGTACCGATAGGGGCAACCAACACCAAATAAGCTCTTGGAAAAGATATAAAGCCTTTCGTAAGAAAATGATAAGCAGGTGAATTATTGACCTGATTGAAGACATATCTAGCCATCATTACTTTCGAAAGAGTTTGGTTTTGCTAATAAAATAAAAAAAAACTTTCAAGTAAAATTCTAAAAAATCAATTTTCTTATAAAGATATTTAGAGCCTGTTTGTTTAATTTTTTATTAAGTTCCGTAAAATTAAAGTGTCTGTCTAGATATATGTTGTCTGTTTGTTTATAGATATATGACTGTTTGTTTTATATGCTGAATAAAGTGTTTGAATTGAAGAAAATTACTTTTATACATTGAAAAACAGTTATGTGAGATTATATGTGAAAAAGTAAGAGGATAAATTTGTAAACTTATTATTTAAGCACAAAACAAACAAGCTTTTAATGACTTAATTAATTCATTAAATTTTCAATTAAGACTCATTAAGTCTTTATCAAACACTACCTTAATTTAAAATTAAATAGTGGGAGAAAACTAAAGGAAAAAAATGCTAAATAAGTGGTTTTTAAGACGGTTAATAAGCTAAGTCTAAATTATTAAACATAAAAATAACAAAGGAATCTTTATTATTTATACTACATATAAAACATTACAA
Organism: Tanacetum coccineum; assembly: GCA_026074375.1. Taxonomy (NCBI): domain Eukaryota; kingdom Viridiplantae; phylum Streptophyta; class Magnoliopsida; order Asterales; family Asteraceae; genus Tanacetum; species Tanacetum coccineum. The sequence continues at coordinate 7,825 of BQNB010167664.1, forward strand.
CATTTATGCAAAAAATAAAATTCTACTAAACATCTCTTTCTTCATTCAATGCAAACAATTAAGTAATACAACGATTAATGCATATTGTACAATCTATACTAGATATAAAAGAGATTAGTATCTCTTTCATCATTAATTACTAAAAATTAAGTAATACAGGTTTTTTAACATACTCTACAACCTTTAATGCAAACAACTGAAGATATAAATTAGAATCTCTTTATTCATTAATGAAAAAAATATTAAGTAATACAACTATTAAAACATATTGTATAACCTTTAATGCGAACAATCATAAATATTATTACATTCTCTTTTTTTATTAATGTCAAAAATTAAGTATAACATTTAAGTAATAGCAATACAAGTTAGAAAGCTAAGTATACAACCTTTTAATGCAGAAATACATTAAAACACATAATTAATTTTACTTTAAAAACACCACATTACTCAAAAGTACAATAATATTTTCATAATATACAATATAAAAAAACTACAACCAATTAAAACATAAATCAAATATAACCAATTACATCAAGTTACTCAAACCTTAAATTATTGTTTTTTAGAATGTCGTTGTAAGGAAAACACAAATTAAAAATATTGTTCGTTGAATTATGTTACAGAGTACCCGCAGCGCAACATGCGGGTACCCTGCTATTAACACAAATTCAAAAACACCCATTACTTAAAAGTATAACAATATTTTTACATTGTACAATATAAATAAGCTACAACCAATTAAAGCATAAATCAAACATTATTAATTACATAAAGTTACTCAAACCTTAAATTGTTATTTTTCCAAAATGTTGTTGTAAAGAAAACATGAAATTAAAAATATTGTTAACCGAAAATAATGTCACAGTAGTTAATAGCAAAAATCTAAAGCAGCAGGCATGTGGGCGGGTCAAACACTAATTATGGGTCCGTTCAAGCAAAACGGGGCCATTTTTATTAACTGCGGTTCGGTTCAGACTAGACTCTGGACCTTCTTTGAGATGGTTGACTGGGTCAATTATGAGGTTCACTTGGTCCCTCTTTAAGCTGATATTCAACTCTGTTCTTGGACCGTAGAAGTTAACTCTTCCGATTTTCGATTAGTGTTCTACTCCGTATTTTTCTTCTTTGTTGTTAGATTTTGCTCCTTAATTTTTTTGATATCACCAACTGAAATAAATTTATAAAATTTCATAATATTTGCAATTTAAACAACTAAGAAGATTTTGTTGCTAAAATACGTATACGTACGCGTATATTTAAATAAAAACAATAAACTCACAACAATCAATCATTTAATTATATAAATTTGTAAGAAAATTGAACTAATGAAAACTGGGTCTCTCAGTAAGGCCGGACGTACTGTTTTATTTGCGAATGAACATTACGTGTATTGTTCATCTCAACTTGACAGCTAAGAGGATCCCGATCCGAATATAAATTGCTCTGCTATTCAAATTCTTATAATCGTTTGACAGTTATGATTCAAAATGATATGTCGATAATATACATAAAAGACGCATATATATTGTTTTAGACAAGACTCAAAATTAGTTGCTAATCGCGTGTTCTTGAAATTAAATCGATCCCCTCGATCCTACAACGTACAATTTGATGAAAAACGTTCCTTACTTGTCTCTCTAATGGATCCAATCCATTTTCTAAAGACTCGAAAACAATTCTCAACTCTTCAAATCTTTTCATCACTTGTTCTTCATGTTCTTTTATTAATGGAAACTTAATCAAATCGACACCATTAATATAACGCGCAAACATTTCAATCCCATGAATCTCCTTTAACAACCCACACGAGTTTTTTCTATCTCTCTTCTTCGATTCCTCTAAGATCTTTTCTTGGAGGGAAAGAATCGGGACCCCCCAAGCAAAGTTTTTGGAAATGATAGACTGAGGTTGTAGCCCGCGATCCTGACAAGGGATCGCGGCTACCAAAGCCCACATCACAAAATTTAACACATGGCTCATCGTGTAAACCATCAAAACAAGCCCGTTAGTGGCTATGATATCACTACTTTTTGGTACAACAATGCTATTCCCGATTGCTTGTAGTTGTTTCGAAGCTGACCAAGATGTTGATACACTCCAAGAGAACGATTTTGAGTGTTTCAAGCATTTGCTTTCTTGATGCCTCAACTTCTTTAAATTAAACGAGCGGTTTCTTTGAGCTAGATTCGAGCTAGATTCTTTCTCATCATCAACTATTTTAATCCCTAAATCTTTCAAAGTCCTTTTCGCCCTTTGAAATTGGTACTCACCGAGCGTTTTTTGAGTCTCAAAGACACTCAAAACAATCTCTAGTTGCTTCTTCCATTGCCTCATTTGATCAATCCCATCTCTAATCGCATTACAAACATCTAAACTTTTTACACTCCTTTCAAAATAATCCAAAATCGACCTCTCCAAAGCTTGTTTATTCATATTTGATTTGTTCTTTGATAAAATAACTCGAAATTGTTCTTGACAAGATAGGAAAACATCTAAAAGCTTCGAAAGCCAAGAAACCGATAGAAGTTCTTCAGACTCGACTAATGATAAATTATGAAACATTTGAGTTAGCTGTTTTTGGAATGCTTCAAGCTTACGTTCTTGCACTATAGTTTCATTTGTTCGAGTGTTGATCGAGGGAACAACGGGATCGCGTTTCGTGCATGTAATCGAACAACGAAAACGTGGGAATGAAGGAGGCATTGATCCATGATAATCTGCTGTCATTTTGTACGTAAAATTGTATCGGGAAACAAGAAACCAACAGATAAATCAAGTTACAAGCTCTTTTGTAATTGTGGTGGTTTCTTTTAATAATGACATAAACTTGGACCTTGTAATTTCCAAAAGTAAACTGATTTGCACCCTATTGTTTGAACCCATCATGGCCTCATGTTGAATTCCCACGTCACACCGATTCCCAAGGGTGTTTGGAGTTTATATAAATTCGGATTTTAGGTAAAATATTTAAAGAAAGTGTAAGAGAAGTAAAAAAGATTAGACAAATGTGTTGTTAGTTAGAGCATTGGTTACGGTTGGTGTCGTTAGGTGGTGGCATATGCACCGGTTATCACATAACACCAGAATACTTCTTCCTAGTATAAAAGTGGTGTCATGAATTCACATAAATTCAACTATACAAAAAAAATTAAAAATTCCCTCGGCATGAGCTCGTATATAGTAGTCGAGGGACGAAAACGCGACAATTGGTATGGTGGTTGGTGCCATACACTCGGCTAGTGGCACGGCTTAAAGTCATGGCACCTTCGTACCAACATCTCTTATGAAACAACAAAATTAAAAAATTTATAAAGTTTTTGCATCGAAAAAGACAAAAGATCAAAGAGTGGTAGGATGTAGGGGTGAGCATATGTCTAAGACCGGACCGGATCGGTCAAGACCGGATCGGACCGAGGACCGAAATGGTCCATAATGCCGGACCGCGGACCGGACCGAAATGGTACGGTCCGGTTCGGGTTGGTCCGGTCCGGGTCGGTCTTTGGTCCGGTCCGGTCCTACACGGCATTATCATCGGGTTTTTGGTTGGACCGGACCGGACCGAGGACCGAATTGGTCCAAAATACCGGACCGAAATACCTTCGGTTGGTCCGGTTCGGTCCGGTCCGATCGACGGTCCGGTATGCTCACCCCTAGTAGGATGCTATATAAACATAGATACTCAATTTGTTGTTTAAAGAAAGTAGTAGGAGACAAAAACATGAGACGTTTTTTCTAAGGAATGATAGTAGCATATAATCTGCATATACTTGCAGCTAATATGTCCAGTTGATATCATGTTAGCTTTGTATTATCAATGTTGTCTTTATTCCTTGTGCATATATATTCGATATGCTCCTCATATTATAGAAACAAACGTCCTTGTAAAAAAAAGTTCTTATTAATTGGTGTGTCGAGGGTAGGGCTGCAATCAAGTGAAGCAACTCGAGCTTGACTCGATAAAGCCAAGCTTTTATCAAGCTCAAGCCCAAAAATTAGCTCGAAACCTATAACAAGCCAAGCTCAAGCTTTTGATAGTTCGGCTCGAGCTCTTATCAAGCTTTTTCGAGCTATAATATATAATAAATTCATATAAGTAATTAAGGGGTAATTTGAGTATTAACTTAATTATAAGGACCTATTTCTTAAATAAATGAATAATGTATTCTAAAATGACCTTTAACCCTAATTAATCTAACGATTTATATTCTAATTCTTCATACATAATTTTTACTTTTGAGAACATTAGCCAAAACTAATCAAAAACTAATTAGTACTTTGGCTAATGTACGTTTTTGTTGAAATACTTTGTACGTTTGAATATTAATTAGTACTTTGGCTTATGTTTTATTCTAATGTAGGACTTTGTACGAGAATGTTATTGTTAGTTTTATTAGTGTTTAATGAATCTACCTTGATTTTAACTTATGGTTTTTGTTTGTTTTACTTTATGCATGTTTATTGATGAGTTTGGGCGTTTAGCTATTAAATACATTAATTTTGTACACATTCAAGCTTTTCAAGCCAAACTTAAGCTTTAATCAAATCCTACTCAAGCCAAGCTCAAGCTATATGGTTAAAGCTTGACGAGCAAGCTCAAGCCTTGTCAAGCTCGAGCTCGGCTTGACTCGATTGCACCCTTCGACAGTGTTTGTATAAAGCTTACTCTTGTGCTTGAGGGTTGTTCGGTTATGTTTTATAAATTTACTATTTTCAGTGTCGTTTATGAGGATAAGCATGGTGGGCCGCTACTGAGGGTCATCAATGGCCCTCAGTTTATCTATCGACATTTTTCTTGCAAGTAGCTATTTGATAAGAAAATAGATAATTTAATTATGCATCTCTATAAAATAAGTCATTACTGTTAGACAATGAAAACCTTGTAGGTGTAATTTATTATAGATTCACAATCTATAATGGTAAAACTCTAGATACTCTAAACCCACAAATCGGCTTGGGCCTATCTATCCACTAATACTCCCTCGTAGTCCGAGCGGCAAAATCGCGAAAGCTCGGACTAGAGTAGTAAACTAGAAGAGAAAAAAAACACAAAACACTAACGGAATAAAAACATAACTTTAGTCGACTGGTAATAAAACAGTACAGACGATCGACTTTAGTCGACTGGTACCAACGATCGACTTTAGTCGACTGGTAACAAATATTACAATTAGGTTTATTCCTCATAATGATCTCCATGTATTCCATCCGTATATAACACAATACAATAGTGTAGGATAAGTAAAGCCATTGGGCTAGGCCCGATTACAATGATAATAATATTATGGACTAATACTCCCCCGCAGTTGTAACAGGAGGCCTTCGAATGTTTAAACTGGAGCGAAACTCGAGAAACAATGCACTCGAGAGACCTTTGGTAAAGATATCTGCATACTGAAAACGAGAAGGAACATAAAGCACACGAACCTGGCCAGAAGCAACATAATCGCGAACAAAATAAGTATCAATCTCAATGTGTTTGGTACGCTGATGCTGGACAGGATTAGTGGACAAATACACGGCACTAATATTGTCACATTAGACGAGAGTAGCAGTAGTGAGTGGAGCATGCAATTCAAGCAACAAATTCCTTATCCAAGCGGCTTACCACGAAAACATTACAACACCCCGAAATCTGCTCAGTAACTAGAACTAACAAGGTAACCTTGCCGCTTAGGCAGACCACGCAGAAGATTATCACCAAGAAAGACACAATACCTAAAAGTAGACCACCAAGTAATAGGGCAGCCATCCCAATCAGCATTAGTAAAGGCAGTAAGCTGACTAGTAGAAGATACATGAAGCTGAAGGCCGTGATCAATAGTGCCACAAACATATCGCAAGATGCGCTTCAAAGCATGAAAATGTGGATCACGAGGGTCATGCATGTAGAAACATATCTACTGGACTGCGTAGGAAATATCAGGACGAGTAAACATCAAATACTAAAAAGCACCTGCAAGGCTGCGATATAAAGTAGGATCACTGACAGGGTCACCATCAGAACCAAGGTTGGACTCGGTGTCCACAGGAGTCTTGCAAGGGTTACAATGCTGCATGTGGGCCTGTTCAAGTATTTCCTCTGCAAATTTAGATTGAGACAAAAATAATCCAGACTTCGTTTGTTGTGCAGAGATGCCAAGAAAA
>BQNB010167665.1:0-13971 GCA_026074375.1 Tanacetum coccineum
GAGCAAACGCGTAAAACCCTAAAAATAAGTTGTGCATTACATAATGTCGTACAATGACCTAAGTTACGAGGTGTTATACCATGCAATACTTACTGTTTTGGATATTGTATACCATGCAATACTTATTGTTTTGGATATTGTATACCATGCAATACTTATTGTTTTGGATATTGTATACCATGCAATACTTACTATTTTGGATATTGTTGCCACAACATCCGTCTATTTCGGCGTGGATCTCCTTTGGAAGAAATAGATATTATTGCTAGGGGAGGGTTGTAATAAAGCTTGTATTTCCAAAACAGTAAGTCTTGGAAATATCCAAGGATCACAAGATCCAAATGTGTATATACTTATTTATCCATGAACTTTCATAAGTAACTTTTTATACTTTTACCTATATATGCTTTACATAACTTTTAATAATCGTAACCTTTCACTCATATAGTGTATGTAAACTCATATAGTGTATATACTTGCTTATTATCATGATCCATGACATCCATATATCATATAACAAAGTTTACCAAAATCATAAACAAGTGTAAAAATCCATTTTTACAAGTAAATAAGTTCCTAGATGGTGATTAACTACATAGCAATTATATACACATAAAATCATGAATGTAAAGAGATTAAGGTTTTTAGGTAACCTTAATATGAAGTGTGGTGATGAACAAAGTGATCTAAACCCTTGTTTAGAAACCAAACCCTAATTTGCAAGACTTGAAAACCCTAATCTCAACAAAAACCCTAATCTTGCTTTATCCTTGCTTAACCCTTGTAAATGCCTAAACCAATCCGTCTAACCACCTTGGGACATCTTAGATATCATGTAGGAATGTGTGTAAATATTGTAAGTAAAATTTTGTATGGATTTGGTGTGAATTTGGTTTGATCCGTGTGCTATAAGCAAAAGAAAGAGAGAAAAGATGAACTTTTCACCTTAGGAAATGAAGTGTATGTGTTTACTTATCTTGTTGCTAGCTTATATATGTCAAGACTTAGTCAAAGAATGCTTGGAATGTCTTTGGGACACAAAGAGGGTTTCAAGGAAGTCTTTGGTCAAAAGAATGGGAAGTATGGCTAGATTTAATGGCAAGTGATGTACAAAAGACCAAGTGGTGAAATGTAAGATATTTCTTTTGTATCTTTCATCCCATATCCGGTTTTATATGTATATATGTGATGTTATTTTGTAAATTTTGAGTATTGGGTATAATTGTGGGTATTTGTTGAAGCGTAGAAAAGTTTTGGTGGTTCTGGGTATGCCTAAACGTATTTTATCGCGAAACGTAAACACTTCACGTAACCAAAAAAAATAAAATGAACAAAGTTAATAATTATCCTCAAAATAATTACTTAACACTTGCTTGATGTAAACATTTAATTGTTTGATGCCCGTTTACATTGAAGGATAATTTTTAGCTTACGCGATTTAACTTAACGATTACGATTTAAAGCAAACACGTACAATACTAAAAATACATAGTGAATTTATTGACGTCGTTAATGACTCTAAAACACGGGGTGTTATAGAAACCACTAAGAGCCACCTAAAAGATGTGGCGCGATTCAGAACGATAAAGTATAAACCAATATGTAAAGATAATATAAGTGTTCATAAAGTGCGTGTCCAAAATAAGTATGGCATTGCACTCGGATTTTTAAAGTAATTTTACTCAAAACTCAACGTCTAACCTAAACTTATTGGTATCAAGTCATGTGTTTAGTTTTACACCTTAACTCCTATTTCATCAAAGTTAACCTATACGTTTTAAATTTCAAGTAAATACGCAAATTTCCAAATTCTGAAATTAAACCAAATTCCCGAACCTCTAGCTCCTAAACCGTAATTGATAAAAATACAAGGCTTTCATCTACTGAAAGAATTTTGAGTCTATTTTTTAAAAATGCAGGCCTCATGCTTTAAAAAGTTTCAGAACCATGTACAAAGACCAATTTACTCATGATCATCCAAAACATATTATTTCTAGAATTTTAACCCTTCACGAAAAAGGGCTATAAATCACAATATATGATAGTTATTAAAGTGAGGCCAATTGGAGGTGTTAGGTATATGTGTCCTATACAGGGTTCAACTTTTTAATTCAACAAGTTAGTGTAAAAATATGGAGTTTTAATCATTTTCCTAACAGTTGTCCAGATTTGACTATTTTTAGTAAATCGGTGATATCTCACTCATCCGGAGGAGATACGGCTCTATTCAATTCACCACATATACCTCAAACATATACCAACATGTATATCTAAACTCTTAGCCATCCCATGACCAAAAATATTTTGTATTATGTTCATCTAGCTACTGATGTAAAAGTGCCCTAATATCCACTTTACCAACACACACACTCCCATCAAGTTTGACCTCATCAAAGTTTGTTACAATGCCATACCACTTAGCCAACACAATTATATATATCAAAATACATATTTTACAGAAAACAAAAATAAAATATGAACTTATTACAATGGAGAAAAATATAGAGACATAATAGAGGCTTACAAAGACAATAGTGACTAGTGAAATTAACATATTTCTTTCTTGCTAATGATTCAACCTAATCAAATATTACATGTAATCTTTATAATCTTCTATTAACCCTTAAATAAAATACTTCTTACTTGATCTTCAAGAGATTTAATACCAAGAGATTTCACTAGCTTTCTTAACCTTTTAACTAGTATAATACTACTTGAAAATTTTATATGGTTTTGGTGTTGAGGAGACAAATAGGGACGGCAAAATACAAAAGAAAAGATGGACTTGTTATTTAAGATTTAACTATGTGTGTAGAAGTGCTTGTGTTGGAGTTTCAAGGTCATGCGAAGTGTAACACCCCCAAAATGGGTCGCAGCGGAATAAGGATCCGGGGCATGTTACTTCAAGATCAACAGCACAAGATATATATAAGAACGACACAAAAGTCGTTTAGATTGATACATTGGATTTAAATACCTTGACTGGTATTGACGGGCTATGACGTACCACCCCATATTGGGGTCCGGTCCGCGGCCGTCAGTCTTGCGATGAGGCGGGGGGGAAGAGGGGGGCTTGTGCATAGCGGGGTGTGGTTAGTCGGGGCTGGGGGCACTTTCATAAGTAGGTAGTTCTGGGGAGGGGTTTTGGGGACTGGGCGGGCAGGGGCAAATATGACGGATGTCCACAACGGCATCGTCTTAGCAGTTAGACGGCGGGCTAGCCTGAGAATGGTGGGCTGGGCCCAGTGGATGAGTGGTGGGGTGGTGAGGATGAGTGATGTGTTGTCAGGGTCGATTGGGCATGCGTGGGTTTTTCTTTCGAGTGTTGCTTTTGTTCTTAGAGGGTCACGATGGATATATGGTACCATGCTGTATGAAGAGGGTTATATGAAGAAATAAAGCTGCGCCGGGGTTGGGTGTTTTTGGATGTGGATATTACCTCATGTTTGATGAGGGGCTGTTGAGGTATTCGTGTGTGGAGGGCGGGTGGTTGCTTCAATGGCAATAGGTGTGTCGGTTGTACATGTCCATGATCTCTGCGTGATGGAGGCAAGCGACACAGAGTTTATCTGGAGAGGTATTTCCTGGGGGTTTCATGCCGATTTTTTCACTGGGGTGTCCTCCGTATACTGGTCGTGTAATGGGGAGGGGGGGGGGGGGGGCTTTGACGAAAATGTGCATGTTATTGTTTGTTCTTAGTATACTATAGCCTGATCACCTATGTATACTTCAGGAAGCCCATTTTATGCTGACGAAAAGTCAGCTTAATAATTCTTTCTGAAATCAAAATTATTTTTATACTTTTGAGTAGCAAAATTTTGCGTATATATAAATATTGCAAGTACCTTCACCTTTTCTCGAATGTGCCAACTGTTTCCATGATTATTTATATCATCCTTCTATCTCATTTTCTCCATTACTATCGTGTATCTTGACTTAACATGCTCTTGTAAATTCTTACTGAATTATGCATTGTGTTGTGATAGAATCATGCCTCCCAAGATGATAAAGCGAAAGGCCGTTAAGAAAATGGTGAAAAAGTGAGTAGTTGAAGCCATAGCGGAATATGAAAAGACTAGAGCTAACCTGGACAATGGCAAAGGATCTGGGCCAGTTAACACTGGAGGAGTTATTGCACCGAATGTGCAAGGTTGTACCTACAAGACCTTTATGAATGGTAAGCCTCACCCCTTTAACGGAATAAAGAGTATAGTTGGATTGAGGTGTTGGATAAAGAAGGTAGAGTAAGTGTTTGAAATTTGCAAGTGTGCCGAAGAAGATAAAGTCATTTTGTTGCTAGTACTTTCGAGGGTCATGTGTTAACATGGTGGAACAAAAATGTGCACACCCTGGGTCTTGTTAATGCTAATCGTATCCCTTGGAATGAATTCAAAACTATGATGACAACAGAGTACTGCCAAGTAACTGAGATCCAAAGGATGGAGCAAGAACTTTAGACTTTGACTCTAAAGGGAGACGATATTGAGGCTTACAACAATCATTTTCATGAGCTGGCTTTGATGTGTCCTGATTTGGTGCCTACTGAAAAGAAAAAGGTGCAGAGGTACATTCGAGGGTTTCCTGAAAAGAATCAAAGGAAATATCACTTCTTCAAAACCTACTACTCTGCATAATGCAATCAACATGGCTTGTGAACTGGTCGAGCAAGCAGTTCAGGGTAGAGCTGCAAGAGTTTGTGAAAGCAACAAAAGGAAGTGGGAAGATAAAAAAAGGAACACCAATAATAATAACCCCAACAACAACAACAACAACAACAACCGCAACCGCAACCGCAATGTCAACGCTCATTACCAAAGGCAAGAAGCTGCTAGAGTTTATATGGCTACCCCAACTGATAAGAGAAACTATGCTGGAAATGCACCATATTGCAATAAGTGTCGGTTGCACCATTACGACCAGTGCCCTCCCAAATGTGGTAAATGTCATAGGATTAGGCATCCAGAGAAAGACTGCCAAGTCAGGATTCCAGGTGCAGGCGTTAATTCCTTACAGGATGTGACTTGTTATGGTTGTGGTGAAAAAGGGCATCTTAGAAACAAGTGTCTAAAGGGAAGGAATCAACATAATGAGGGAGCTCATGGGAGAGCTTATGTTATGGGGAATGAGAATCCACAGCAGAATCCGAATGTGGTAACGGGTACGCTCTTAGTTAATGATCACTACGTATGTATTCTATTTGATTCGGGTGCTAAGAAAAGTTTTGTGTCTACTGTGTTTACTCCTTTTATTAATATTGCCCCTGCCACTCTAGACACTAGTTATGAAGTAGAGTTAGCTGATGGGAAGGTTGTTAGTACCAATACTGTTTTACATGGTTGCACCTTAGTCTTGATTAATCATGTGTTCAAAATAGATTTGTTACCAACCCGACTAGGTAGTTTTGATGTTATTATTGGAATGGATTAGTTGGCATACCACCGAGCCATCATAGATTGTTATGAAAAGATTATCCGTATTCCTCTTCTGAATGGCGAGATTCTTGAAGTTCAAGGCGAGGAGCCTAAAAAGGATCCGAGGTTGCATTCGTGTATCAAGGCTGATGAGAAAAAGCTTGATGACATTCGTATAATTTGTGATTTCCCTGAAGTATTTTTGGATGATCTGTCAGGTTTACCTCTTGTGCGAGAGATAGAATTTTGCATCGATCTAATTCCGGGCGCATTGCCAGTTGTTAGATCCCTATACCGATTTGCCCCTTCAGAAATGTTAGAATTGTCGAACCAGCTTAAAGAACTTCAAAAAAAGGGTTTTATTCGACCACGTCACTTACCATGGGGAGCACCTGCACTTTTTTGTCTAAGAGAAAGATGGTTTTTTTGTGTTGTGGGTATGTGTATTGACTACAGGAATTGAAATAAGTCTACTTAGCGTTACATGTACTTTTGTGTACTAAAGTGTTTACTTGCATTACCTACAAGGAAGTTTTACATACATGGTTGATTTATCATGGAATTACTTATGAAGTCTTGGATTTGGCTTACTACAGATTTGGAGATAATTTGAATAACTCTCATATATAGAACTTGTGAGTTTTGAACACATACTTGTATTATCTATTTAGAGACACAAGTGTTTTTACAACGTTGTAATGCTATCCCGAGATTTATGCCTGAATATTATTGGATCTAAGTTTGCACGATACTCTGCCATTTAAGTCCCCTTCGAATCATGAACCGTTAATTGCTAATGTAGCAAGCGTGAGTGTTATGGATAGATCTATTGTGATTGACAATCTCTGTCCGAGTAATTTAAACCATATGCCATGTCAAACGGACGCCGATAATCACCTTTTTAGGGGTTAATTATATTTCAATTATAGTATTAGTACGTATTCCAAGAGATTCTAGATCAATTGCTTTTTATCAAAGCAAAATCAAAAATCCCCCGAGTCGTTTCCCGACGAGGAGCGAATTGGAAAGTCGAAAGTCGATTTGGTAATAAATGCTTGAATGAGAAAGGATTTGGAATTGTTTTTTTTAACTAAAATGCAAGAACGATTAAAGAAAACCTAAAAACGAAGGCTAAAGTGATTTAAACCTAAAAACGGGACGTAAAAATGTAAGCTAAAAACCTAAATTTTTAATTTTTAATCCTAAAATTAATTTTTTACTTCTAACTGGGATTCCTTAGGTCGACTAACAACGAGTTGATCTATTGAATTGTGAGTCAAAAAACGAGAAAAATAAACCTTATAAATAAATTGAGAGGAAAAACGGAAAACGGAGACGAGTAATACCGTTCTGTTTAAAAATCAAATTTTTTTTGTAAAAAAATGACCCTACGAATAGAATTTATTATTATATTTTCCTACGTTAAATATGACCTAAAGATGTAAAGAAAATTTTTCTAAAAAAAGAAAATATTTTTTTGGATAATTTTTCTATTTATTTTATGAATTATTAAGATTTTAAAGTTAGATAAAATTTAAAAAAAACTTCAACTAAATATAGTTTTAAAAATTCTTGAGAAAATTAATAGAAAAATGCCTTGACCCTGAAAACGTAACCTCTAAGAAAAACTGAGAAAAGACCCGAAGAAATTGAGCTTACAGTGATATAAGTCAGAAAGCTTAAACTGAGCTTATAAAGCTAATGGACCAATATAGGGTACTATATTAAAGCTTGCAAGAGATACGGGGATAGCCCTACCGGGTAGAGTGGTAAGTGTGTGTGTGTGGGAGCTAGAGGTGAGGGGTTCGCGAGAGTCCACTCACACCCTTTTTATAGAGCTACAGTATCTTTTTTAAACTCTATTTTTTGTTACCCATAAAAAATAATATAAGCTAATGAGAATTAACATTTTTCAATAAACTTCAACTTAATGTGGAAAAGCTAGGAATAAGGCCAGAAAAATCTCTTAAAGTTTGGACATATTGCTTATTATGGCTATGGGCTTTTATTATGGCTTTTTTTGATTTTGATTGGAAGCCAAGTTATGCAGAAAGTGAAAGGAACTAATAAGCACTCAACAGATTACAAAAGAGCATCTAGAATAGCAGTTTGAATACATAAATGCATCGCAAAGAAGTTCGTACTTCGCGCGTAGCCTCTAATTTTTTTTTATGTTTTTGGGAGGGTTTACATTAGTATACTATTCTTATTTATTTTTTCTAGAATATTTTTTTTTTAGTGTTTTACTTGTATTTTAGTTAAACAACAAAACAACCCCCCAGTACCCAGTTATTTTTCCATTTCACTTTTAATGTATATATAATATTATAGTTTGTCTATATCCAGCCTCTTACTTTGAAAAATTCTGGGGTTCTAGCACCAGGGTAATCTTGAAAAATGAATTTTTCTATAATAAAGAGTGCTTAAAAATAAAAACATCCAAAAAAGCTTTAAAAGTACAAATTAGCTTGAGCAGAATTAAAAGAAGCTTGAAAATTGAAGCTTATGCTCAAAAATCTTTAAGGCTTCTTTAACAAACACATTTAAACTATCTAGATTAAAGGCACTTGAAAAGGAGGATAACTTTTTTAACTTTTGAAAATATATAAAAGAAACCAATCCTTACTATTGACAGACATATAAACTAATGCAAGTAAAAAAATGATAAAGACTTACTACGCAGTTTTTAACACACACATATCGAAACTCATTTAAGCACGCCTTCTCTGCTGGTATTATCATATAGACTGTAACCTAATAAGCTCTCATTAACTTTCTTGTAAACATTCCCACAGTTTTAAGACAACTAAGATGTATGGTGTGTGTGGTGTGTATGAGTGTATTTTGGGTTGAAGCAACTTTTTGAATGAACAGGAATTCAAAATGAGCTTTATAAAGTTCACCCTAAAGCTTGTCAAATGTGACCACAACCCATGGACCATACCATTTTTTACCTCAATTTTGGGCTTAAATCCACAAACACCCCCAATCTTTATAGTTTTAGATAGGTCTTTTTAAAGTACTAAATTGCAACGGTGTATCCTCTTCAACTTGAGGATTATTGTGGACAAGAATTGAAAATAAAGCTAAAGTATTTCAGCAAAAATAAGCTAATTAACAAGTACACACAAATAAGAGCAGTTACAATAAGCAAATAATGGTTAAGCAAAATAAGGCAGATTCAAAGCAAAAAGCATTACAAATGGACATTAAAGGCATAAAAGATAAAATAAATTAAGCATAAGGAACATGTTATAGGATATCAGAAAATTAAGCAGAAATAAGACTAAATTAAGCCTAAGCTACAGTTAACTAAAAGCAAAAAATTAAAAAGATAAATGTACCTTGACTCCATTTAATCAAACCTCTTCGCTTATTTATTCAATCACAAATCCTACCAAATTAAGGAGTTATAACCTAAAATAGCTCTAGTCCTACACATAGCTTATTAAATCAGCAGGGCAATAAAATAGAACCCAATGAGCATCTTGTCTGCTCTTATCCAATAAGCTAAAAGTCACCACACACTTTCTTTTTTTTTCTTTTTTGGTTTTCTTTTCTTAAATTCTTGTACTAAAGTTAAACAGATTAAAGAGTAGCTTATATGAGATCTTTCATGAGCTTTAAAACATAAACTTGGAACACAAATTAAAAAACTGTAAATTGAATTTTCATTAAACTTTAATAGTTATACAGTAATAAAAGCTGTGTTTAAACTAACTTAGAAACTTTAATAAAACTAAGCTTTAAAGCTACTCTCTTTTTTTCTTTCCTCAAAGGCTTACAAGCTTATATATATATGAAGAAAAAAACTGTATATCTATCTTCTTGGTCTCTTGTCTTTTTGTCCTCTAGCGACCTTCGTGTAGCTTTGCTGAGACCAAATTGAAGTCATGTGTGTTTGTTGTGTGTGTTCTAGACACACTCAACACCAAATCTGAGTTTCAATCTTGAGTAATGGCCACTTAAGTAATATGTCAACCATTGATCAAATTGAGGGATTTTAGGATTGTCAGCTTGTGGCGTAAATCAATGTGGAGAGGTTTTCGGTGTTAAAGGTTAATTTTTGATAGTGAAAGGGTTTTATGGAGAGGTTGGGGCAGTCAGATACGAGGTGGGAAAGGGTACAGTTTGTGGGGTTTGTGGGTTTGGAGGGAAAGCTTGGAGGATAAAGACTATACAGGTACGTTTAACGAGGGTGATGGTGTTTGGTAGATTTGGCAATAGTGGCCCCTCCTAACTGTTATAACTTTTTTGCAGAAAGTTCCTTGAGGGGGGCTTTGGATATCTAGTTTGGGATTAGGCAAGTTACTGCTCCCTTCAGGTAGTTATAAGGTTTATTCATGGACATATCCTTGTAGATCGGTACAATATTGGACTGTTTGGCACAAATTGTTGGCCCTCTGTTAGTGTACTATCTTTGGTGTATTTGGCAGTATGACGCCCTTGGGCTCTTTATTGTACTCGGGTTTTTGGGCTTATGTATATTAATATGGGCTTAAGTCTTCTTTAGACTATGGGCGTATACGGTCCCATTAGAAAAACGTTGGGTGCGGGTTTGTGTCTCATTTGTAAGTATTCTGCGCGATTGTCAGCTTGAACTTAGATTGTAGACTTTTGCACAGTGTTGATCCATTTGGTTGACATCTTTTTTGACTTTTGTCTTTGGCTTCGATTTGACTCTTATGCTTATCCAAAGAACGCTTCTAATTTTCTTCTTCTATACGTTGCCTTTTCCATTCCGTGCTCGGTTTTTGTCCGTTTTTTGCTTGGTTTTTTCGTCCTTTTGTTTGATATCGTTTCCTGACTCTTTCATAAATGCAAACCATACAAATAGCTCGCAAAGATTTTTGGTCGTTTTTGGTCATTTTAGCTTGTTTTTTAATGGAGTCTAAAAGGTATGGTAGATTAAATAGTCATACAAGTCGCATTTATTACATTTGTAGTTTTTCTAGCGTTGTTAGCAAGCAATCTTACCATGTGGAGGTATAACGCATTTCATTGAATGCGCTATAACCTGTTAAGCTCCGGGGGTCACCGTGTACACACATACCACTCATACTGTACCATCATTGGTCCATGAGGCGTAGAGCATAATATATTTTTCTAGTCTTGGTGAATTTGTTTCTCTTGTCCACCTTACTTAAATCTTGTGGCCACTAAACTGTTTGATTACAATAACATAACTTGATTTATTGAATCACTACTGGATTCGGAAAATATATTTGAATATTGTACGCTACTTTCTTACTGAATACTATTACTTGAGTTTATTTCAGTATGCTTTTACTTATACACTATGAAGTCAACCAACATTATTTGTTGCCGTTTTTGCATGTTATTTTCTCAGGTATATATATTGTAGCTGAGATTTGGGTAGGCGTTTTTAGTCGCCATCGTTTGGATATAAAAAATTTTGAAGGCTTTATTTTGAGTACCATTCGACAAATGTTTGAAAATGTTTTCTATTACATTTCAAATGGGACCTATTGTAACTCTGATATTTTATAAAAATTATCGAATGGTTAACTTTTCAAAACATCTCACTTAGAGTCGTAATCTATAACTTGTAATTTATGCTCTGAAGTAGCACCCCGAGTGGTATTCCACTGCGTTGTGAATTTGGGGGTGTTACAAGAATCACTCTGAATGTTCTGGCAAAATCACAAGGACATTATGTAAGACTCTTTATTATCACTTGTGTTCTAGATGTTGAACGATAAGTGTTTATCATGAAATGTATCCTAATGAGATTTATAGATTGATCCCTTGGCTTTAGACTTGATTTGTGCGTTTTTGGTTTTAGTGATCGGAGGCTGGAGCTGACAGCTACCTTTTCAATATCAACTAACTCAGAGTGAGAAAGTCAATAGATGTCTTGTTGATCTCTGTGACAAATGAGACAAGAATCTTTTGATAGAAATTAGAATTGCTCGGAAGGGTTTTGCAGTGCATCACTAGGTCCATGATATCTTTCTTCAATACCTGAATTCATCTTTGTGAAGACTGATAGCATATGTATTGACCAGTTTCTGCCTAAATTGTATGGAGGGATTCTATCTTTTCACCCTTTATCCATACATTCTTTTTCATTCTTCAACCCCTTCAATGTTTACCAAGACGACATTACTAACACCTTGTTGTGATTGTTCCAGTGTTAGCTCATGCCTTAGTCAACATTATTCCCGTTTCTCATTTTTTAGCAAATCATACCTAAGGGCTGCTATTTCTAACTATAGAGTGTCCTAGGGTAGATCCCTCCGGTTATGGTTGGATCATAGGTTGTTAGGTATAAGATTGTAACCACAAAACCATTGAATATCAATCACAATGTTTGATAGAATTCTAAAAAAAATTGTCACTTTGAAAGTTTCATCTTTTGAAAAAACTCCCCTTACACACGTGCATCGATAAACGAAAGTGTTTCGCACATGTGAGTGGAAGTGAAAACCACTTTGAGTCTTCAAATAATTTATTGTTTTTTCTAGATCACATTTTAAGCACAGTTCTCCTCTTATTTTAAATACTAAGACACTTAGTTTTTGAAGTACCAAGTGCTTAAAATTTCTCATGAAAAAACTTGTGGGGAGTAAAATGATACCACATATTCGCATGAATTATTTGGAAAAAATTTCTTCTTGCTCTCCCTTAATTTTACATATGTTTGACACCAAAAAAATAATATCAATTTCTAAATTAGATATAAAATTGAGGGTGAGACAATGTTGAGCACACAATTTTAAAAGATTATGAAATGTCTTTGAAGAATTCTTGAAAAATTATGCTTAGACACTGGATCATCTTATAACAAACATTCGAAAGTAAGTTATGTCGTTATTACCAATTTGTTATCAAGAGACTTTTGATAATGTTGGGAATTAAGGGCTTCTACAACTTTGTATTGCTAGTTCAACTTAGTACTGCCATGAGAAGACTTAGTACTGTCAAGCTTAGTTTGTACTGCTAGTACAAATTGTTAGTACTGCCAGTTTATTAGTTAGTATTGTTTGTTATATAGTTAGTACTGCTAAAGTGATATGAATGAGTTATATTAGGAATAGATATACATGATCACTTGACGCATTTTGTAAGCCCATTAGAGTTTCCTTGGTGTATAAAAGGAACTCTAAGGCATAGATCTAGATATCAGTTTTTTATATTAGTATTCATAGTTTGCATAGCAATCATAGTTAGTATTTATAGCTATTTTGTAATGCAAAATAGTATTCAATATATTGAAAGTTTAGTAAAGATCTTGTTTTACTGTTTCATTATTCTTTTTAGTGTTGCAAACTAGATTCCGCATAGTTTGTGATATTCTCAATCTTAGTTTCTACTATAGTTGTCTTGGATCTATCTAATATAACTAAGCTTTAACAAGCTAAGTAAGATCTGCCAAGAAGGGATCAACAAGTGGTATCAGAGCTTGTTGAGAAACTCTGAATAAGAAGAACATTATATCTACACAAGATCTCATGAATTTATAAGTGTAGCTATCATAATTGTTTTTAGGATGGTTACAAACTGTTTGTGAAAGGTAATGTAATCTATAGTGTGTAAGCTTGATAATATGTGGCAGAGTATTGAACCATGTAAGACGACAAAATATTGCCGCTATTGATGCTACAAAAGAAATAAAATATATATAAATAATAAGCACATATTATTTAAATGGTTTTAAAATTAAATTTTATAAATTAAACGGCGATGCTTTTATTAATAAACATCATTAATCAGCATGGTCAATATTTACATAGTTGACCGATATGAAAAAATTGCAACACGTCGTAAGATAAACGTAAGAGATCAAAATTAAGTCAAGTATTATATATATAATCATATAATACAATAATATTAATCGGGGAAATAAATAAGGATCAAGGAGTTGCACGCGCGGATATCGGATAAGCGATGAAGGATTCCGTAATTTGAAAATGAAAGAAAAGAAAATTTTAAAAAAAAATTGGTTATAGACTAGGTTTTGAAAAATGACCTAGTTCCCTATAACCGTGGCTCTTGACACCAATCTGTCACACCCCTAAAATCTGACGGCAGCGGAACGGTAACAATTGGGGTGCGACGTCATAGCACAAAATACAAGTATAGGAAACGACCTCAAAAGAGACGTTTAAAACAAAGTTTCATTCGATGCTTTGCAAAATATCAGAGTTCCCACATTTAGTCCCACAGTTTTAAAAAGGGTCTTGAACCTTCAACATACATTTGCTTAAACAAAAGCTTCGCAATTCCAAAAGATGAAAAATGTTTTTAAAAGCTAAAGGGTGCATCGAATATGAAATAATCAGAATCCCTTCAGCTTGATATCTAACACAGCTCCAATCCAAACTTCATACCTTAAGACTTGAAATTTAAAACTTGCTAAAAGTTAACACAAAGGTTGAGTGAAATCATAGGTTTATAAAAAAAGAGTGGACACAAGATTCAAGTAATAGTAGACTACGAAACAAATTCAATAGTCCAAAACATGTATTATTGCACTAAGCTCATGACCCCGAAACTTTAACTAGATTTGTGCCCCAAGGAAAATATAGGATGCTTG